>JAOTQJ010000091.1:23374702-23401146 GCA_025642045.1 Solanum sejunctum
TTGAATTCATTATTTAGTCTTTTCTGTAATCTCGAAATTGCAATTTTAGCATGTTCAGTATAATTCATTTTGCACCATCTAAAAAATTTTCATCCAACCTGTTTACAAACAACAAAATAATTATAAAAATTGAATCTTGATTATTAAAATTTAAACAAAAAAAACTTTATATCATACTAAACTATCTTCACATCCAAAAGACCAACGACCTGAATTTTGTGCGGACCAAGAAATCTTCATCTTTGCTCTTTTTCCACAATGACAAAAAATATTTAAATTTATAATTTATCAAAAAAGGTCAAAAATTTTTTTAAAAAAATAAAAAGCCAAATACTTGCGCATTTTAATAAAATAAAGAAGAAGAACGTGTATGTTAATTTGAAAATAAATAGTATACATATATAGAAATGTAGCAGGGGTAAAAGAGTCAAATTATTCATTTTTTCGGTTAGAATGGTAAAAAATAAGGCTTTCACGCGGCCCCCGCGAATGTACTGTACTCAATGTGCCACGTTAGCCTCTGTGCCTACTTGTTCAAGAATTGCTAAGTTGAGGATCCTATTTGTGCAGTATAAAAATTTAAGTTTCAATTTATAAAATAATATCAAATTTAGGATCTAATTTAGAGATTATCCCTAAAATAAAACACGGAAGAAGTACTTGTGTTTTAAAATTTCGTTGTGTCACGCAACTTGAGACGAAAAAATGTCGTTATTAAATTGAACCCGACTTGTGATTGACGACCCACTATTGGTGGAGAGAGGCGTAGAGTGACAAAACAAAAAAGCTGAGATAATCCAACATTGATGACTTAAGTAAATGATTGAATTTTTTTTAAAGCTTAAATTGGAATGTTTCTATTAAAAAACATACCCCATAAATATTTTCCAAAGTCTTGTTCATTTGTCAGATTCTTGGATTTTAAGGTTCATTTTCTTATCTTTTACTTGAACCCCATGTTGAATTTTCGCTCTATTTTCAGATTAATGACCAATTTTTTGTTTGTATGATTTGAATTGAACTGGGGTTTTGATAATTTCAGAAAAGTTTGCAACTTTTTGCTGTATAAGCTTTTGAAGTTTGGATTTTGTTTGTTCAAAGAGGATTCTTTGGATATTAAGGTTCATATTCTTATCTTTTACTTGAACCCCATGTTGAATTTCAGTTTGATGTATGTGATTAATGTTGTGTTAATGGTGTATTTTGCTTTAATTGAACTGGGGTTCTGATAATTTTCAGAAAAGTTTGCAACTTTCTGCTGTAGAAGCTTTTGAAGTTTAGATTTTGTTTGTTCAATGCAGATTCTTTGGACTTTAAGGTTCATATTCTTATCTTTTATATGAATTTCAGCTGTAGCTTCTGTTGATTCTTGTGTTTTTTTTTCCTTTGGTGTTATTTGCTGATAGAGTTCAATTTTGTTTCTCTTTTTTTGATTTCTATGGTGCTTGTATGGTTTGAATTTGCTTTTGTTGAATTGCGTTGTCGATGGTTTTCAGAAAAGGTAGCAACTTTTTGTTGTAAGCTTATTTAAGTTTGAATGTTGTTCTTGGGGAGCTCGCTCGAGTTGATCCTTTGGCTCGAGTTGATCCTTTGGCTCGAGTTGAGTTCTTTAGGAGATAGAAATGATGAGTGGTAATTTGGGCCAACTTCATTTGAACTGAAGGGTGTTTAAAGTGGGAAAAAAAAGGCGTCTTTCTAGTTGTGTTGATGGAGGTTGGTGGTATGAATCGATTGATTGGAAGATGGCAATATCTTTGATTTAGTTACTCCATAATTGTATTTCTTTTGTTTTTTGTCATTTGAGGTTAGGTTACTAGTTACCTTGCTTGCTTAGGATATGTAAGTTGGTAAAGAAATGTCGAGAAGTAACAAAAGAAAAAGGGTCCAAATAGAGCACTGGAATGGATATTGAGGATTCATATAAACGATGGCGACTAGATTCAAGTTGAGTGTATTAGTTCTTTTCGGAAACAGTCGCGCTATATTTTTAAACATAGGGGTTAGGCTGCGTACATCCGACCCCCCTTACCCTGCAATGGGCGGGAGCCTTTGAGGCATTGGGGTAATGTTGTTGTAGTAGTTCTTGTTGTTGAAATACTTACCTTGCTTAACAAGACTTCTTACTGTAAAACGAAAGAGTTTTGAATTATGTATTTGGAGCTGAAAATACTAAGGGACTCAGGTTCTAAAGTTGATTGCCTTGAGCGTAAGGATAATCATGATTTCAACTGGAGATTATCAAGGGAAACCTAAAGGGTTGTGAGGTGGTTACTTTTCTATCATGAATTCCGGTAGAAATGGAATTTATGTTGTGTATTGACATAAATGGCTGATTTTATATCAGTATCTTTCGCGTTCTGCTAGAAATTTGAATTTTGGTGTTCAAGTGAACGTACTAGGTTAGCTTACAGTAGTATTCATTAAAGAAACAACTCAAAAAGAAAAAACAATATATATAGCCGTAATCACAAATGTATTATTTTGCTAGCTTTTTGGTGCAACATGGCCTTTGTAAATGATGGGATTTTCATGTTAGATATGATTGGGACATTGAACACACTATAACTGTCTTAGTGCCATCATATCATTTATAAAATGTCATTACTTATAAAAGGAAAAAATGATTGATCTCGAAGTTGGGATCTTGAGGCTTTAGATGTTCGATGTGTTTGGTCTGTCTTTTCCATCATTTACAATATCAGTTTGGTAGCGTCAAGAAGCTAATTTTTTCTTTATGATATCCTTCTGTTGTTAAAAACATATCTCAAAAGGCGATTGATGTCGGACATGTGTGACTTCCAGCATGCGCATTTGGCATAAGAATAATATGCAATATTGCACCAAAATAAGGCTTATAGATAGCTGATTTAGGACTGAAAGAGGAGGCTTTCGTCAATTGGTGAAGTAGCAAACTTACCATTTTCCTGTGTACAACAATCAGTAAATGCTTGAATTTTTTTGTCGTAATTATTTTAGTTTAATGTGCAAATGAAGAAAAGCTCAAATACTGTGTGTGAATATGTCTTCTTTCATCTCCAAGTTTTCTTCATTTCCTTGTAAATTTAGTGAGTTAAAGTAAATTGTAAGATGCTACAGCCCCGGTTCTTCCTTTAATTTGCTGGTTGATGAATACTCAATATTTTTCACAGAATTGCTCTAAGTTTGTCTTTTTTCTCAACATGGATGTGATATCGTTAGAGTGAATAAATCTCATTTCTTGATTAGTAGCTACCATTGATGTAACCTTTTGTTTTTTCTGGCCACAGATGTACAGTGTACAACGTGGAGAACCATCCTTGTAAACTTCGTCTTTTGACCGAGTGGGTTGAAACTGTTGTGTTAATCTTAAAGTCTTTGTTAATTTATGGAAAAGAATGAACATGCGTCGTGCATTATGTATTCAAAGATCTTGTGAAGCACAGCATAGTAACATGGGTGTCTGTGGAGCTACGTCGACATCTTTATCCATTTTACCGTCATTGGAAGAGAAGTATCTAAAATTGCCAGATTCTCTTGATGTGCTCACAGAGAAGGAGCAAACCACAAACCTCATGTCCTCACGGGCAATACCGTCAGCATCTACAAGTGGAACAGTAGGGCATCTATTATCTTCCTCTTGTGGACTCCACGAAGATTTTCGCTTTTGTCCTACCTCCTCTGAAGAAAATAGGCCATGTAACTATCCATTTATTTCAAGTAAAGCTTCTCCAGCAACCTGCCAATCTTCACTCTCAAGCATACATTCAACATCATTGGATAATTACCCCATGGAGAACAGCAATGATTCCTGGGGCAAAGATGCATATCATGACTCTATCGATTTTTCTACTAATGTTCCTGTTCAGAATGACCAAGTCGAAAGCCTTGCAGTTGAGACAGCTGATGACCAGGTTAAGAGAGCTGATTGGCAGGACTGGGCTGATCAGCTAATTAATGATGATGGTGTTTTGGATTCGAGCTGGAGCGATATTCTTGTTGATATCAAGCCTCCAGAAACGAAGGTTCGTTTCGTAACCTTTATGCTAATGTTTCCTTTGTATGCACCTTTTTGTTTGTTTCAGAGCCGTTTGTTTGGGCGGATTAACCACCATTTTTTCCAAGTAGAAATTTCTGTTTTTTGTTTATGTACGTGAAACCAAATTTAATATTGTTGTACATTTTAAACTCTGTCTTTGCATAGGAACCTTGGTTTCTTTCTGCTTTATTTGACATTAATTTCTCACTTTTTAAATCAGTTTCTGGGAGCATCTGAAGTCCTTGCTTTCCAGTCCGATACTCTTCCTCCTCCTCTTCCTGCTGTTGGTGCATCGTCTGGGCAAAGTTGCCCAGTTGAAAGCCCATTGTCTACCACAGCATTGGCAAAGCCTCGCATGCGATGGACTCCGGAGCTTCACGAAGTCTTTGTAGAAGCTGTCAGTAAGCTCGGTGGTAGCGAAAGTGTGTAGACCTCTTTGTTTCTATGTTCCGTTTCTCTTTTTAGTGGTTAGGATGAGTAAGAGTTTACGTTTAACATTATTATATTGGATTCATGAATTTGACTTTACAGAAGCTACACCAAAGGGAGTCTTGAAGCTCATGAATGTCGAAGGCCTAACAATCTATCATGTCAAAAGCCACTTACAGGTATAATAAATCCTTCTCGTTAACCTTTTCTGGGGTGACAGTTTATTTACCTTATACATTTCATTTTGATTTTCAGAAATATAGAACTGCCAGATACAAACCAGAACCCTCGGAAGGTAGGAATTTCCTCTTTGATTGCTGATAAACTTTTGCATCCGTCAAGGACTCGGTATACATCTTGCTAAAACAAAGTACATGCACGTTACATCTCTTCATACTTGTATTTCCTGCCTCTTTAGTTTCTTGTGCATGTGTCAAACCGATGCCCAATTGTGAATAAAATTAGGGATATAAGTTAGATTCGTTGATGGTCTATTGGATGTTCCCACAGTTTTTGAGATGAAAAGATGGAAATTCATGGAGATTGTAATCTCATTGCAGGAACACCGGAAAAGAAGACCACCAGTGTGATAGAGATGCCATCTTTGGACCTGAAAATGTAAGTCTTTGCTGTCACACTATGCACATCTATTGATTATGCAGCCGTCACACAGCTTGGATATCTGTTCATTATGGGGCATAATGTTAAACACAATGTCATATGAGCAAGTTTATTCGATTCTCAGTTTTACGAAAAAGCCCATGTAAGACTGTTATTTTAAAACAGCAGATATCACTCCCTCCCCATCTTTTTGTTTTTATTTAATTTGACTAGCCAAAAATTTGAAATTCAGTCCAAAAGTACAAATGAAGATCATCGTTTACAAACTTGGCATTTACATGCAAGGTTTGTCCATATCCCTCTGTTTTTAAACATCCGATAGAAGGACCAAAAAGTGTAGCATACGGATTTCATGTGATAGCAGATAAATTCTTAGTTAATTCTAGTTGCAATTTCCGTTTCCGGGATGATGCAGTTGAAGTTTTTGTTGGTCGTGAATGATCATTAAAACTATATGTGGATTTTGTTAATAGGACCATGGGAATTACGGAAGCACTGAGAATGCAGATGGAAGTCCAAAAGCAACTTCATGAACAACTTGAGGTGCGTAAAGGATCAAAGTCTCCACAATACTCATGTATCTGTTCTTGCTTTCTTGCTCCTGTTTTTTTTGTCAAATTAGAAGTCGAAGTCTCTGGATAATTGAGATAAAAAATCCTGCGCGTCTGTGTTGACACATGTCCAAATGTATTCATATGTGAAGTTATGATATTGTTCTGGTTTGAATCCTTGCGGCGATGAGGGAGAGCAGACCACATTAAACAACTTGCAACTCCATCAAATTGCAGATGACATGGTCACTAAGTCCATCCTGTACCTTTTTTTCTTAGCTGATCATCATCTATGCATAGGTAGCTGACAATATCCGTATTGCATTTGTGGCGGGTTGTCAAAAGCTTTTCTGGGTGAAACTACTTGAAAACAGACCCTGAGTTTGCATCTGTAATTTCATGAAACGTCAAATTTTAGGGGAGTTACCAAAAGCAGCGTCTAATACAGCAGAGGTGAAAAGAATTGCTTCTCTCTCAACTTGGAGACTGTGTTGGTCGAACTCTTCAAAAATGCCTATGAGTGGATGTTGGATCTTCCAAAAGTATTGCATTTTGAGAATCCGACACGGTGAGGCAATAATTTTGGAGAGTCCGAACAACATATCTTTTGGAGTTGATTCCTTTATCATCTTTTCTCCATTTCCTGTTTTCTTATTGATTAGTCTTTGATCACCTCTAATACTTGTATTTTCTATCAGCTATGGTGATCAAAAAAATTATTCTATCAAGCATATTTATAATTTGAACATATCCCTTTCCTCAGATCCAGAGAAAGTTGCAGTTGCGGATCGAAGAACAAGGTAAATACCTCGAAATGATGTTTGAGAAGACAAAGGGAATAGGGAAAGATTTAAAGGTATCATCATCATCAAGAACAGATGAACATCCTTCACCATCCAACAAGACGAAGCATTCATCTCCCAATGACAAATCAGAAGCACTCGAGAAAGATCCTGTTAGTTTGAACAATCGTTCAAGTTCTGGAGGGAGCTCACCGAAAAAGAAAGTTCGTGAAGATCATGACTCAAATGGTAGAGACCTGTGTTGTTCACCTCCATCAAAACAAGCAAAAACATCAGGTCTTCATGAATCTTGACAAGACTCATATGAAATGTACATTGTCTTTGCATATGCTGTTGACTTGATGAAAACTTTTGGCTTAAATATGTTTGCCTTTTTAGCTTGTTCTCTTCACTTTTCCCCTGACCTTAAGGATCGACTCTGTTCTTCACTAATCATAGCGTGACTCGAACCTAGGTTTACGAGTATGCTTATAGACACAGAATCTCAGTCCTATAAGAAAGTAGCTTGTCTGTCGTACTGACTATTTCATTGAATGTATTCATTCTCTATAGAGGCACCTAAAGTTGCCATACTTTTCCATTTAGACACCTCAAGTAGGCCTCATTCCGATTGAACACACCCATACTAGGCTCAAAGTTAGTCACACCAGTTGTAACCAGAATACAATAACCAATACATACAAAAGGAAAGAAATGCAACCTATGACACAAACAGTAGCAGCTAAACTAACAGAATGTTCTAAAGTAGCGTACATGCCTGTTACAAAAGCCATTACAACAGCTGAAATTGCAACAAACTGCAAGTAAGTTGCAATCTTATAAACGCGTAGTATAACTGTCAACTCTGTAACCATTAACCCTGCAACTGAACCTGGTACATATGTTATACTTGCTCCCATGGCGAAGTAGGTGAATACAGCAGCAGCTGAACATGTAAATGCTATTGCAATTTGTAACAATAAATGCTCCAAATGCTCTACTTTTTAATAGAATCGCCATCCCTTTATCAGGACTAACACTATCGTTGTCAAAACCTCCTGGCAATGTAAAGCCAGCTGTGAGTGTCACTGTCATTATTAGAGCAGGCACAACTAGATGTATTTAAGCTGCCTTCATAATATTTTCGCAGGATTTAAGGATCGACTTAGTTCTTCACTGATCACAACATGACTGGAACCGCCATTTTGTAGGTTTACGAGTATGCTAATAGACACAGGCTCTTTCTGTCTTATAAGAAAGTAACTTGTCTACCGTACTGGATGTTTCATTGAATGTGGCTTACTATGGAGGCATCTAAAATCGCCACAATTTTCCTTTTAACACGTCAAGTAGGCCTCGTTCCAATTGAACACACCCATACTATGCTCAAAGTGTACCAATCATACATGTTTAGCTGACATGGTTGATGCATCCTTTAGTTTTGTTTGATGATTACTTTGCTATGTATGAATATATACATATAATAAGAATTCATCATAGTTTTGATATAAAAGTTCTCTTAACTACAAAACTTGCACATATTTACATTAATAATATGCCCCCCAAAAAATACAAGATAGTGACGGAGCTGGGATTTTCACAAAGGAGATTCAAAATATGAAAGAAGTAGACAAACGAAGAAGATACACTTGCTATCTCCTTAACAAAATTTTTGGCTCTGCCACTTCTACTCTGATGTATCGTTTCTCAATCCTTTGTAAATAAGATGAAAAACAAACACATAAATTATGAAAGAGAGGCAACCAATGGCACAAACAGTAGCAGCTAGACCAACTGAATGTGACAAAGTAGCATACAAACCAGTTACAAATGCAATTACAACAGCTGACATTGATAAGAGCTGCAAAATTGTTGCAACCTTACTTATGTTCATCAGAACTTTCAGCTCTTCTTTAGTCGTGGGACGATGATTCGCTGCCATGACAAAGTAGCTAAACACAGCCCCCGCGGAGCATACAAAGGCAATGACATCCGTGACAACGAATGCACAAAAAGCTGTTTTCTTTGATAGAATCGCCATACCTTGATTAGGGCTATCATCATTGCTCTCAAAACCTCCTGGTAAAGTAAAACCAGCTGTGAAGGTCACAGTCACTAGTAGTGTAGCTACCACTAGATGTATTTGAGCTGCATTCATAATATCTTTGATTTTTGTTTTATGATCATCCATATTCATCGTCCTACCTGTGGCGGATGACCTCAACCTGCCTTTTCCTCCCGTCAGAGCTGTCTAACGTCTGTTGTCTTGCTAGCCCCGAATTCATTAACCATGCTTATGAAACCATTATATTGAAACAGTTCATTATATTAGACTCTTCTTCATTAATCTCTAAAATATAAATCTAAGTACCATTATTTGCCTTTGACCAAAAGAAAGGCATATGTTATTTGCCTTGATTGGAAGAGAGGCATTTGCTAGCTAAACTTTGCCTTTGTCAAGAGAAAAGGATAACATTAGGGGTGGCAATTGGGCGGATTGACTTAAATTTGAGCAGGTCATAGTAGATCAAGACAACCAATGGGTCAAGACCCAACCCAACCCGAATTTGCTTGGATCATAATGGGTTGTGTCAAAATAGATTGAGTAATGAGTTATAGAGCGGGTCAAGACCCAACCCAACCCAACCCAACTTTTTACTAAGTTTTACTTATTTTATTTGTTCTTTTTCAATATTTTAGTACTTAATTAAACTATATTTTTTTTATTCTGGTTATATAAAACATATGAAATTTAAAAAAAATGTTCTAAAAATATTTTGACAAGATCTCTCTTGATTCAATTCGGATTGCATATCCACCCAATGTTAAATGGTTGGATTGAGATGGGTTGAGCTAATAAATGGATAGGTTATTAATCAACCCAAAAACCTCAATAGGTTGGGTGGGTTGAGCTTAGTTTTGCCACCCTCAGATAATATATTGCTTGGATTTTTTTTTTATTTTAATTACTCCATTTAAGGGTTTGCCGCTGGCCAATTGGTTGTTGCATGTACAAGGGTGGGATCGAACCCCCGACACTTGCTTAAACGACCTAGTGAGCTAATCATTAGACCAACTAAGTTCGGTTGAGTCACTAAAGTCTTTAACGATATTTTTATAGAATATTAGTTATAATTATTCATATTATATTATAATCATAAAATATTTTTATTTACTGTATCGAATTAGGACATAAAATCCCCACCATATTATGAATTTTCATCAAAATATTGTTTTTTTTTTATTCCTCATAATTAATTTACTATTATGATTATTATGAAAATGATTATGTTTAAGCCTACATTTTCTTTTTTTGTAGGTGCGGGCATTTAGCTTTTGAATAGGTTCACTATGTGGGCATGCCGGCTGAAGAATTAGAGAGTTTAAGAAAGTATGCTAATAGATATAGAATCTTTCTTTCTTGTAAGAAAGTAGTTTGTCTGAGTGTTTCATTGAATGTCTAAAATCGCCACAGTTTTCCATTTAAACACGTCAAGTAGGCCTCGTTTCAATTGAACACACCCACACTATTATACATGTTTCGGTAACATGGCTGCTAGCATATTTTGGTTTACTATGCTATAGATGAATATATACATATTCATAATAATTTTGGCATACAAGTTCTCTAAACTACAAAGCTTGCACATATTTACATTAATAATATGCCAAAGAATAGACGGAACTAGGATTGTGATTCAAAATATAAAGAAGTATCTTCTTGTCTCCTTAGTAAAATATTTGGCTCTGTAACTACTAGTTCAACCCATCTTCAGTAAATTCTTTGGCAATAACACAAAAAATCAACATATAAATAAGGAAAGAGAGGCAACCAATGACACATACAGTAGCAGCTAGACCAACTGAATGTGCCAAAGTAGCATACAAACCAGTTACAAATGCAATTACAACAGCTGACATTGATAGGAACTGCAAAATTGTTGCAATGCAATAAATGTTCTCCAGAACTCTTAGCTCGTGTCACGGTGAGTCACTGCCATGATAAAGTAGCAAAACACAGCCCCCGTGGAGCATACAAAGGCAAGGACATCAGTGACAATGAATACACAAAAAGCCGGTTCGTTCACTAGAATTGCCATCCCTTTATTAGTGCTATCATCATCACTCTCAAAACCTCCTGGTAAAGTGAAACCAGCTGTGAAGGTCACTGTCACTAGTAGTGTAGCTACAACTAGATGTATTGAGCTGCATTCATAATTTCTTTGATGTTTGTTTTATGATCATCTGAACTCATCGTCCTACGTATGAGCGGATGACCTCAACCTGCCTTTTCCTACCGTTAGAGCTATCTAACGTCTGTTGTCTTGCTAGCCCCGAATTCATTTACCATGCTTGCGAAATCATTATATAGAAAAAGTTCATTGTATTGGACTTTTCTTCATGAATCTCTAAAATAGAGATAAAAGTATCATTATTTGCCTCTGACCAAAAGAAAGGCATTTGTTTTTTGCATTGATTGGAAGAGAGGTATATTCTTTGGGTTTTGCTTTATTTTACTTACTCCCTATGTCTCACTTTCTTCGACATAGTTTGACTTAGCACATAGTTTAATCAAGAAAGGAAGACTGTTGAAATTTGTTATCTAAAACAACATTTGTATGGTTATGAAACTTTTGAAACGTGTAGTCTAGTATTATATATGCCTTGTGTGACTATAAAAACTTCTCACTAGAAAACGTAGAAATAGAACATTGCGACATCTTGTAAGACCATACATTGTCCCCATGAACATCTCCACCATTGTTTTCTAGAATAGAAAATCTTACTCGAAAAAGAGTTTATGTCATGTTTTACACTATCGGTTATAACAGGTAACTCTCCAGGTCAAGAATGACATGATAACACGAACAACTAGTACCATTTGCGATGTCTCTTGCTCTTTACTCAGGTTCTTCCTCTCTGCTTCCAAGAACATAAGTAACCCACAAGTACACAAAGAAAGAGATGCAACCGATGACACAGACAGTAACCGCGAGGCCAACTGAATCTGCTAAAGTAGAATACATACCAGTTACAAATGCAATCACAACAGCAGACATTGCGACAAACTGCAAAAGAGTTGCAATCACATAGAGCCGCCTCACAACTGCCACCTCTCTTACAGATATTGCACTTGCTGCCATCACAAAGTAGGTGAATACAGCACCAGCTGAGGATGTAAAGGCAATAGCATCCGTAACAACAAATGCACGAAATGATGCTCTCCTTAATAGAATCGCCATCCCTTTATCAGGACTATTGATATGCTGTTAAAACCTCCTGGCAATGTGAAACCAGCTGTGAAGGTAACTGTCATTACTAGAGTGGCAACGACTAAATTTATCTGTGCCGTTTGCAAAATATTTTTGCATTCTATTTCATCTTCCTCAGCTTTTTCCTGGGTTGGATCCATCTTGTGTGCCTTTCGCTTTCGTTTGGATGAAACATTATATAGTATATATCACAACTCTTGATCAAGTCTTTCTATAGTTGTTTGGCTTGCAACTCAGAGGCAAGTTGTTCTATTATAATTGCATTGACTTTGACAGAGTACTCTGTCATCAACCCCAAACCAAATCCATATTATAAGATCTGTTTCTTACAGTGTTATTTTGTCAATGCAACGGCCTAACCCATTAGTGATATTATCTGTTTTGACCCAAGATCTGCACGGCTTTAAAACAAGTCACTGGCATGTAAGTCTGCTTACTTATATACCCAACATTTCTCTTATATTTTGTCAACGTGAGACTTCTTATCCTAAGCTAACGTGACACAACCAAGCATGAAAAAGGAATACAAAAAGAATCATGACTTCTTCATTTCCGTTATTTCTTTCTCTATTTAGCTTTGGACTGTCTTTCCCTTGAGCTAAGGACCCATTGAAAATAGTCTCTCAGATCGAGAACTATGGGTGTGTTTGTGCATCTTAAAGAAGGCTTTGTTGTATAATGCATTAGAATATATTAAAATTCCAGTTTGGTACATGAACATGCAGAAGTGTGCGTATCGTAATGAAGTCTCTGATGAGCAAATTGCATTAAAATATCTTTAAATGTATTCTATTTTAATGAAGTATTTGTTTAGTCTTTATATTAGAATAGCTTAAAATTCCAGGCTGTTCAATTTTATATGGGGTGGTCCGCTGATATTATTGACGTTCTGCAAACTCTCCACTTTAAATGTTATAATTCTTTCAAATTTTTCAAAAATACACTACGACTCGTTAATGTTTTTAAAAAGCCTAAGCAATATAGCAATTATGAAGTTGTGAGTCCATTAATTCTTTGGACAAAACATTGTAGAAGAAATTAAGACTCTTGATGAAGTGTTCGTTTTATAAGGAAAAATTACTAGAAAATACCATTTAAGACCAATTATTACTTTTGTCACATATGCCTAATTGTATTTACAAACTTGACAATTTATTTATAAAAGTAATCATGTCATATATTAGTATTTACCTTTTATAATTTTAATATTTATTTTTTAATTCTTGGAATGTGAGAAAAGGTATACTTTTTTAGATTTTTTTTTATTCTTGGAACCCACACCTATCAAATTCCTTCTTTATCTTTTTAAAATTCATTACACTCATCTTTAACTTATTTCACATACTAATAGTTTTTCTTGGTCCTGCTCTTCTTCTTCCTTGTGGGTATTCTTGAAAGAATAATTCTTTTTTCTTCTTCGTTGTGATACAGTCTTTGTTAGGATCTTGATAACACGAATTGGTTTTTTTTTCTCTGCCTTAGTTTTGGTCCGTGTCTTCGTCTTCCTTGTGGCTGAAAACTTCATAATATCATTTTTTTTTTCTTTTTGTGTCTTATAATTTAAACATATCCAAAAATATTCTTCAAAAAATATCAACTCGTAGAAGAGGCTAAAAGTATCAGAGCCAAATCCAAGGTTTCTTTGTTCTTGATTTTTATTCCTTTTAGGTATTTCTTAATTTTTTGTTATATTATTTTTTTAAAAAAATATTTTTGTTTATAAACACCGAAGGATCTTTATTTTTTGTTTTATTTTTTCTTGAAGGTGAGAGTATCAACAAAATACATTCACATAGTTATAGATGATGCAAGGAGGTTCAATTGTATTGATTTGAAAAATATTGAATGTAATGGTTGGTCAATTGTACGTTCTATTTTTTGGTGTTTGGGTTGATATAAACTTTGGTCAAAATTTGTTACATTATGTGATTTGTGCTAAATGTGTTGTTAGATGATACTTGTACTTAAAAGTAGAATCATGGTTGTTTTTTCATGGAAACTTCCATGTTCACTTTGCAAGGGTATAACAAATTATTTTCTGATTAAATATTGTATTGTTAAATATTATATACACTTCTTATGGGCAATGCTAAAATTGGCAGTTATTTGTTGTTTAATTTGGTGTATAGTTTGAATTTTTCATGATAATGGTGATTTAAATTATTATTGTGAATTGCGATTCATTATTAACACCAATTGGTAACTAATAATTATACCAACAGTTTTATCAATTAAACTTGAATGCTTAATATCAACACATAACCAAATGAGAAATCATTTCAACAAGGAACTAACTCTAAATATAACCAATGTCACCATCAAATAAGAAAACACATATATAACCAATCTTTATATCCACATATATCAACACAGGCACCAATTGCGAACCAATATCCATACCAACAGTTTGACTATATCAAAACTCAAATAAGAAATCAATTAAACCAAACATGACACCTGTAAAATGCAATATAACTTTCAATTGAGATACCAATTATGAAATCAATGGTTAATATCAACATATAAGAAATCAAAGAATAAATCAATTAAACCAATCTTTATATCCACAGATTGATTCATACAGGCACCGATTGATAACCAATAAATATACCAATGGTTTTACCATATTCAAAATCAAAGAAGAAACCAATTAAACCTAACATGATACTTGTAAAATGCAATGTAACCTTCAATTGAGACACCAACTATGAAATCAATAGTTAATATCAATATATATCAGCACATAATACCAATTAAACCGTACAAACCAACATTTGAACCAATGTAACCATCAACTAAGATACCATCTATGAACCAATGTGTAAAACAACATATACCAGCACATAATACAAACCTTTATACCAATTTTTATATCAATCGTTGGACCATCTCTTCTATCAACAAGGGATTAACTCTGAGAGAGACCCAATAATTACTGAACCTAAGAACTAACAAGTCTACTAACAAAAATAAGACACCAAAAAATAAATCATAATTATAAAGAAAACATATTTAAAAAAAAAGACCAAAAATCAACATTAAGACCAACATCACACCGTGAACTAATATAACAAACAACATGAGAAATCAACTATAAAATCAATTTTTATATCAAACAAATATCACGACACACATCAAATTGTGAACTAATTAATATACCAATAGTTTCTGCATTGGTTTTGTCAACATGTGTTCTATCAATCTAATTCCACGAAAACAACACCAAAAAATAAATCATAGGAATAAAAATATTAAGAAAATGTTCTATAAAATATAAATTTTATATAAAAAATGCAGGAAAAATAACTAGCGAAATCAACTATAGAGCATGTGCAATTTAATTTCATTTTCGCAAGAATCACGTCTAATAAATGTTGAAAAAAGAAACCAACTTAAAGTGTTCATCATAACCTTTTTGTGTGTGTGTGTGTGATTGGAGACCCGCGTCTTCCATCAATCTAGAGAATATGGGTCTCTCAGAGGGTCGGAAACACTATTAGTTGGATTCCAAATTATCACTCTGCACCTGTCTTTGCTTATACATGTTTTGGATCTTGCAATATGTAAGTATGTCTTTAATTTTTAGTTAAGAAAACATTTATGGATTTGCTCCTCTACAACGTGTGTGGTTCCATATGTGGGTGTGCCATGAGGGAATAATGAAATGCACGCATAACTAATTTATGATGATCTTAGTAAATAAATAATAGCATAGCGAAAAATATCATTACTGTTACGTCCACCACCAAATAATAAAATTTTTCCAGTAGATATTTTCTATTTACATTCACGTCTCCTTGAAAGAGTGGCTAAACAATCAAACCATTTGGTGCAAATAGCTTGACCGCCTTGTGTAAGGAGTTTAAAAAATGAATTAAACACACGAAGAAATCAAAAAAAGAATCAATATCTACTATTTATATCTATAAAAAAATAAAATTATACTAATTTTAACAATGCATAAACACGGTAATTTTCTGCCCAAGAGCGAAGAGAGTTTGGGTGAACCCCATGGCCTACCTGGATTCCTTCCGGACCTATGTATGTATAAGAAGTAATAATTTGTGAATCAAATTACTACAAACATCTAAACACAGCAAGAAAAAGAAAAATTGTTTGGATTAAATGGATGTTGACAAAAACAAACAAACAATTGAATTCAAGAAAAGTAATTGTGAGCACTCAAATAGGGAGTCTTTTAACATCACTTTCAGAAACTAAATCAGTTCTCAGTCTTGCCCTTAAACTTTCAAAGTTTCATATGCCAATGAGTGGAAAAATTTTGACAAAATTTGCCCCAAGCACTGTTCATGGCATAATCATCAACTTGCCATAATTTTTTTCCCAAGGAGCAAAGTTATACATACTTTTTTTCTTTTTCTCTCTGTCGCTTTCTGAACTTCTTCATAATAAACTCGAGGGATTAGACGTAGGTAGGTTATAGGTAACTTATTCTAGGTATTGGCATCTGCAGGATGTCCTCCGCCTCCCTTTATGGAAACCACTGGTGCACGGAAGCTACTGCGACTAATCAAGTGAGAATCAAGAAACAAAACTATGACTGTGATATCGTCATGAAAATGCCGCCTCACTCCTCTATCTATCCTTTTCAGATCCGCGTATCTCATTTCTCTTTTCTTCGCTGCTTCCTGAAGGGCAGCTTTTACAAGTTTTCTAGCAATGCCCTGTACAAATTTGAAAACATTAGTTCAATAGAGAAAACAGCTGACATAACAATATTAGTGCCAACAGTCTGTAAAAATGTAAATCACTGTTACTTGAGATCGGCAGGTCATGTAGAAAGCAAAACTTACATGCTCGATTGCTAATGAATAAAGAATCGACTAACTAGTGTCGATGTCTAGTGAAACACATTACACAGAAGTAACAAGCATACATGTGGAAACTGGACACCAGTTATATCAAGAACCACAAAAAGGAAAAACAGTTTACAGTGACCACCCCTCAAGATTCAATATGGATGATACAACAACAACAACATATCCATAGATTACTTATATTTACAAACTATTGAGAATTTATAATACTTTTTATTTGTATTTGCATAATATTGGCATGAGATGATTTTAAATGCAATGACATGGACCCGGAAGATTCATATAGCCGAGTGTTTGGGCTGAGGCATAGTTGTTGTTGATGTTTTAGATGAAAGAAAAGGAGCAACACAGAATGAGAGTATCAAGATGGGAAAGGTTTTTCCAAGTTTGCATTCATTTTGGAAAGAGATGAGCAAATAGGGAGCAAGCCTACTGAGCACATGACCTTAGATAGGAAGATTTTGAGGTCAAGGATTAGAGTAGAAGGATCGTAGTTGGTGTGTGTTTTAGTACTCTCACTATGGAGAAGCAAGGATCTAGTCTCCTCTTTCCATCTTCTCCATATTTAGTACTTTACCTAGTATCGCATAGCACCTTATTCTTCTTTTTTACTACTACTATCACTTGTTACTTCGATTGCTTATCTTGCTATTTTGTCATAAGTTTCCTTTATCTTTCTTTGATTGTACTTTCTTGACACGAGAGTCTACTGGAAATAACCTCTCCACCCAATAAAGGTAGGGCTAGTCTATGTACATCCTTCCCTCTTCAGACCCCACTTGTGGGATTACAATGGGTATGTTGTTTGTTATAAGAAAATAGGGAGCAAATTTCATTGACAGGAAAACTTAAGTTTCACTTGTACTCAGAGATGAAGGGACCTGTAATCAAGCTGTTTTTAACATCAAAAAAGACCTTAAAACCATAATGGAAAAAGACCTACTAAATAAAAATAATACATATTTAATTCATAATCTCAAGGTCTCTTTTGTAATCATAGGCATTCATATCAAAAATGCTTACTACTTCCTATTCTATTTAGGTAAAACCAAAAACACGAAAGTGACATCCCTCCCCCTTCCTCTTCTCTCCTTTCTTTTGTTTTCCACGGTCTCTATTTCTTTTTCCCTTTCTTACAATCTAAAACATCTTTAGATGCCACCATATCTAAGGTTTAATCAGGGAAACGGCTTGTTAAGCTTCATACACTCTTCTTGTTTCAGAAATAGTCTCTCTACCTCCCAAGGTAGGGGAAATTTTTGCATACACTCTACCCTCCGAGACTCCACTTGTGGGATTACACTAAATATGTTGTTATCCCAAGTTATTAAATTAAAATATGAACACAGAATTATATCTCTTGCAGACTAAATAGCAGATTTATTAGAGAAATCCACACTTGTTGCTGGCAAACCAAGAAGTTACAAATAACAAATCCAGGTTCTCCGTCCTCCGAAGACTGAGAATACGGAGGAAAAAATCTACTAAGAGAGAGATCTTAACAGCAGCATCAAATCACAAGCTACATATAGGTTGTTCCTTTATAATGGAGATTTACCATCAAAGATATGCACACATGAAGAGAAGGAAGTGCTCTCTCTCGTTAAAAATGAGAATGACATGATGACAAGAAAAAAGTAGAAGATGTGATAACCAAGGAGATTCTTCCTTATCCAAAACAAATGAGAACAAGCTTACATGATGTTCACAACTGCTGACAATATCCACGGCCTCTTGATTGCTGAGATGCTCCCATAAGCCGTCTGATGCAAATATGAGAAACTGATCTTCTGGAAGCAGTTTCTGTACAACTATTGATGGCTCAGCAAGGAGAATAGGCTTCTGGAATGTTCCGGGAACTCGAAACTTAGGGAGCAAAGGCTCTCTGTTAAATTCTGGTCTCTTCAAATATGCATCACCAATTGATCTTGAAACCTGCAAATGCATCGAAATTTCAGCATCATAATATCGAATTGATGTCATCTGCTTCAGACAGCTTACATATGTTGCAAAGGTTCTATGAAACATTAGCACAAGTGGTTTCTTTTATAATTGTCTTCCCTCAATGAAGCTTAGCATGAGGGGAGTGTTCTATTTAAGCTTCTTTCAAGAGAAAGTGACATAATGATTGGCAGCCAAATGAAGGCCAAAAATAGGACAGGAGACACCAACTACGACACCCAGTGAAATCCCACAAGTGGGTCTCGGGTGGAGAGCATAAAGTATACGCAGACCCCTAGATAGGTTGTTTCCTAAAGACCATTGGCTCAAATGTAGCAAATGCAAGTATTGTATTTTTTAAAAAAAAAAAAAGGTGAAGAAAACATAGCAACTAATAAGGAAAGCAATCCAGAGCAAACAAGAAAGTTACAATATCAACAACAAAATAGTGTGACAACCGAAACTATAATCAACTGATGATGACAGATATGAAAAGCAAGAAATTATAAGAATATGGCTAATACTATGACAGACACCATCAAGCCAAAAAAACGAAAAGACAATGCTCCACTACCTATTAACATTCTACCCTAATCCATGTCCTCCACACCCTCCTATATCCTCGATAAGTTGAAGTTGTGCTATGTCTTGTGATCCTGTCTAATCACCTCTCCTCAATAATTTTTCGGTGTACCTCTACCTCTCCTCGTACCCACTATATCCAACCTCTCGCACCTCCTCATTGGACAGGAAAGACCAAAAAACTGAAATAGTTTCTTTATACAAATTAACGTTTCGACCTATCAGTGGAAATGGCAATTCAGTAAGAAGATCAAATAAGTGTATGTAATGAATCGTACAGTGAGTATGATAACATGGAACTAAATTACCTGTATAATTCCCTTCACACGCCAAACCTTGTGCTTTAAAACTACTACATGTGGATCATCAGGATGTAGTGAGCGCAGTTCCTCACGGACAGATTCCAAACTGGCATTATGTTCAGAAGATAATTGAACTGCTTTGATCTCTTTCAGAGCCCTCTCCCGTTTGCCTAACACCGCACGAGAATCTCCAGCATTTGCAATGTATAACACGCCACCGCATATAATACCCACTAAGCAGCATGATCCCACTGAAGCAATTTGGGGTCTAGTTTGCCATTGCTTTCTCACTAGAGAAAGAAACTCCTCTTCCGTTGCCAAATATGCCTTGCTTATAACATCAGCTGACATTACTTGATTCTCTGAGGTGAATTCTGCATCAAAAAAAGCTGTTGGGTGAGTAACATATGCATCAGCAATCTTCAAACCATATGCACGAGGAGAAGAGTTTGTGCACATTTCAAAGGATGAAAGAGGATCATCAAAGATTTCTTCACTCAAGTATTTTCTTTCTTGTGGGGAGGGGAGTGTGCAAGCAGGAAGCAAGGCTGATTGAATGCTATGTTATGGGTAGAAACTTTAATTTGTTGATTTGCTAGTTTTTAGTGATGAGATTTATTAGCAGAGAACATTGCCTAGTACGACAAAAATGTAGGATGTGATCTCTTTTATGATTGGAGGTATTTATCCATTAGCAAATGGGTGTTCAGACTTTAAACCCAAGCGACTTATCATGATCTGAGTTACAAAATATGACACCTTCGTGATGACAGCGTACTACGGATGTTTCATGGACATGGAAGCTGTAATGGTACTAAAAAAACTAAGGCTAAAATTCAGTTATTTGCAATACCTGGATAAGGAAACTAAAAGATAGCTATTGGAACTATTAGCTCATGGTGCAATAAAGTATGTGCTTAAGTGAATAAAGGGGTATGTATACATGTATCTTTCAGTGCTTTCATTTTCCAAGACAGAGACCCCGACCACTAAGGGACACACATGAGCGCCTTGGTGTCTGAAAGAAATCACAGCCTAAGTGACGCGAAGACACATCAGCGCCTTGGTGTCCACAACATACACCACATCTAGTATCTAGGTACACCTCAGTAGCACATTTAATAACATTTATTCACTACGAACAAGATGAGACATATAAAGATGAAGCACAAACTGGAAATACATGTGCGCATGTGTTCTGTATGAGTGCATTATGTACTATAGTTGATAAAATACCTAGAGTTACTGCAGGTAACAAACAAGAGATATTTCATGCTTCTGAAGTGTATATATGTAAGACATGGATGAAAAACCGCCTACATAGTTGATATTTGAAGCAAAGCATAGGAAAGAAGAAAAAGCATACTCTTGACGTTCTCAAAAAGGCGATCATTTATAAACCGGGCAGCTTCTGCACCTGCATGGCCATCATATATTCCCACAAAGGTGCCCTGAGGACCTGTTTCAACCAAACTCATTGGCCCCGATTCAAGCTGGCTCTGATCCTCCAATATATTATTTGCTTGAATTACAGCCATCGAGAACTCCCCATTAACATGGAACCCGGAATCTTTATACCACAACAATCCATCAACACACCCAGCTGAGTCTCTTCTTCCTCTACTGCTGCTATTTTCACCGTCACTATCCAATGCAGGCTTCCAACAAGGGTATACAAACCTTTTCCAAGTAGTTGTCACCATACCTTTGCATGATACTGCTATTATCACTCACCCAAATGGTCCAGAAATCAAGTAATTGCCAAGACACAATTTATCAAGCAACCCCAATGATCCAGCAATCAAAAGGCACATCAAACAACAATTGTTCGACAATCTACACCCCAGCTTGAGACCTACGTTGTAAATCTTGCAAATGGTTCCAGACTTTGCGCATATATCTAAAAATGCATACAGTTAATCTGCATACCCGGAAAGCATTAGCTACCTAAATAGAATATGTACCCAAAGCCTGCATTAACAGACACAATAAATGAGCAATTGAATCTAAACAGTTAATGGGGTTTCAAGATTATGTACAATATAGAGACCAAGCAATGCAAATATCATTAATCTGAATACACATATAAACAAGAACAATACATAACAGACAACTCAAATCAACAATTAAGAACTAAACACAAAAGGGGTTTAATGATTATACACAATAAAGAAATCAACCAATGCAAGGCACCAATTAATCTGCACATCAACATAAACAAGAACAGCCTAAGCAAATGATTATATCCCAAAGATTGCATTTTGAATCAAGAAATGAACAATTTGAGACTAAAAAGGATAATGGGTGTTCAAATTTCAAGATTATTATACATAATATAGAAATCAAATACAGAAATGAATCGCAGATACAAACATCAAGATTGGATATTACATTGAATACCTTGAATCAGAGATTCCCAATTAGGTGTGGCAATGGAAGACCCCCCTTTAAAATCAGATTCTGATAAAAATAAAAAAGAATGGATTTTCTCTTGCGACAAAGAGAAAAAAAAAATTGTTTCTTTACAATGTGGAAAAGGGTGATAGACAGAGGGAGAGGGAGAGGTGGGGGTAGGGAGAAAAAAATGGGGTGGTGGTGTGGGAGAGGAGTGTTCTTTTGGTTTTGGTTTTGGTTTTGGTTTTGTTTCTTTTTTTAAAAAAAAATTGCAATATCATATTTGGTCAATTAATTATTATTAAAAATTAAATATGAGATTTTTTTAATTTATATTCATGATGTTTAACCACCTTTCACACATTTCAATATAATATTTTTGTCTTTGTTAGAACTTGAATCTCAGATCAAACGATTCTTAGCTTAATGAGTTAACTATTAAGTCATACCATTAAGTGTTATTTCATATGATATTTGATTATACATTTAATTTTTAATTATTTGAAATGTTTGTTTCTTGATACTATTTCTTTACATTGGAAGTATGCTACATTTTGACTATTTTTTAAAAGTATATTAGTCAATATGGACGAAGCTAAGGGTATTATACAAGGTCATCTAGGTCCGCTTCATCAAAAAATTATATCTTGTATATTATATGATTAAAATTGTTTTATATGTACAAATATTGAATGTTTTTCACTTATTAATATGTTTGTATTTTTGTATTTATTGAGACACAAAGTCCACCCAATATTGGGCCCCTGAAAATTTATCACCGGATCTTAAGCACTGGGCGTGGGGATGTTAAGACACAAAGTTCCACATTGGTGGTTAATGGGATGGATGGTCTCCTTATAAGGCTTAGGCAATCCTCCTTCCTTTGGGCTAACTTTTAGGGTGTGAGGTAGGCCTAAAACTTACTTTAACATGGTATCAGAGCATGACCCGTCTCATCCAATGTTGGGCCCCTAAAAAAATTGTCCATGCACCAAATGCTAAGCACTGGGCGTGAGGGAGAGTATTGAGACACAAAGTTCACCCAATGTTGGGCCCCAAAAAAATTATCACCAGATGTTAGCACTAGGCGTGGTGGTGGGGTGTTAAGACACAAAGTCCCAGGGTGTATGTGTTAAGACACAGTCTCATATTGGTGATTAATGGGATGGGTGATCTCCTTATAAGGCTTAGGCAATCCTCCTTCCTTTGAATTAGCTTTTGGGGTGTGAATTAGGCCTAAAACCTTCTTCAACAGTATTATGAATCTTTGATGTGAATTTTGATTCTATCACTAATAGTTAGATATATAGAGTAACAAGTAACAACACAAGCTAGACATAAAACAAAGGTGATTAAGTTATGATGGTTAATAATTTATGATAAAGTTGTGGCTTCTCACGAGTAAAGAGTTTGAATGCACATTTCAATTAATCAAAAGTTGAATATATATAATAAATATCAAAAGTGGTGCACTAAAGCTTTTGTTGGTTCAGATTTTTTAAATATTAAACTAAATTATTTGTGTCGAATTTTTAAATATAAAAATCAAACCAAATTAATAAAACTCGAATGTTTCAACCTCGGGTTATTTTGAGTTTCTCATGTTTTCAATTTCTTTTTATTTTTTCAAATTTCTCGAATTTTTAGACTTTTTTCTTCCAAAATTCTCGTATTTTTGGGTTCTTTTCTAATTTTTTGATAAAGTATTTATAAAAAAAATATAATTAAATTATGATTCAACTATTTCTTTGGTCCTACTAAATATGAATATCTAAAATTTTTTTAAGAAAAATCCAAAATATGATATTAGTGAAGAAACAAAACTATTCAATAAAAAATAATAATGAGATCGCATAAATAAATAATGAAAATGATTATAATCTTAAAGTATCAAATCATACTGAAATAAGTCATAATAAAAATACAATAACTTTAAAGTATTAATTCATGCTAAAATAAGTGTAATAAGACTTAGAGCGTGTTTGGATGAGCTTAAAAGCTAGTTAAATCTGTTTTTAAGCTCTTTTTAACGTTTGAAAGTATTTGACAAATTCTAAAATAACTTAAAATAAGTCAAAGTTAGGAGTTGTGTAATGACCCGTTAGGTTATTTTGAGAATTAGTCCTCTTGATTTCCTAAAAGATTTATCTTGATAATTTTAAAAAGATTATTTTGGACTACATTTCATAATTTCTATTATTTAGTTGAGGAATAGCTTTAAATAATTCATTTAACTTATGGGTTAAAGTAAATATTTATTTAAAAATCCACATTATCTCATATTAATTAAAAATAAATAATAGGTTTATCAATTTAGTACTTAATTACTTCATAGGAAAAACCTAATCAAATCAAGTAAAACAACAAATGGAAGAAAAGAGAAAGGAGAGAAACCTACTTGTAAGACGAAAGGCGTCGCACTGCTCAGGTGAGATTCTCAATCTTTCAATCTGTGCAGTGATGTTTCACTAAGAGAATATAAGAATGAGATGACTATTAAGAATTATCAGAATTAGATTAGTTAGTAAAGTTAGATTGTGACAATTAAACAGTTTCCTAGCTTGTGAGTTAAAACTGGAAACTTGTTTATGGACGAATTGAGTGGCTGGTAAGCAATTTGATGTCCCTAATCACTACGTAGATGATTAAGAATTATCATTTTTATATTATAAATCCCTCCTTCGTCTGGGCACTTTTGTCCAGCGCTTTTGGTTCTTTGTTTGATCTTATTATTACTTCTTGTGCGGCTTCGCATGTGTACACAAATGTATATGTTTTTGTATTAACATTAGGGTTTTGTGTTATATGAATAATCATTAGAATTATATTATTTGTAGAAATTAAGACTTAACTCTAAATTTTAAATTTAAAAAAATTGGTTATAGAATTAATTGAATAATCTTGGGTCTAGGTTAGGTCATAGAGTAATACGGGTGTTGTTCGTTTCAAAATTTAATTGTAAAGTCTTATTGGATTAGAGCATTGTGTTTCGGATTTCATTCGAAGAGGGGAAGACTCAAGTACTTGATTGATTGTCTTTGGCTAAGGCAAATGAATTTCTTAACCTTTGTTAAGCATATACAAACTTGTACTTCTTGTGTGAGGTGGTAAGAACGATTTATGTAGGCTTTGATTGAAATATTTTGAATTGGGTAAGTATCCTATATTGATATTTGACTTGTGAATTAATGTCAAAGATTTATTATATGTGGAATAGTGATTGTTTGTTATTGATATCGAAGTGGTACTTATTTTTACATATGAATGTTGTTAAGGTTGTGATGGTATTGAGATATATGAATTTACATGGGCATACTTTATTTCCATGAACATGATTATTGTGCATTTACTATGTGTTTGCTGGATGATCCAAGGAACGAAATACAAAGTCGAAGGGAAATGGTTCCTGCTAATGAAAAAGAATGAGAATTGAAGAGTTTACTATGATTCGATGGATGTGTCGCGCGCCGTGACGGATACTATGATTCTAGTGACGTGTCGCGCACCGCAACGGATATATGGTCCATGTATGGCTCCCATGAGTTCTGACTAAGACATGTTTATGATCAGCGAATGTGTATCATAGGACAGACATGCATCATTATACGTGACATTGCATTGCATTGCACTACGTCTCATGGCATTCATCTTCATCCCATAATGCTCTAGTTTGTTATGATTATATAGAGTGCTATTGAGATTGGTTATTCATTATATCATTGACTTGTTTATGTCCTTATATAGTTAGTTTGAGATTGATTTAATGACACTTGATGAATTAGAGAGGACTTGATAAATTGTAGAATTTTTTTTCCTATGACTTGAAAGTAGGATAAATGAGGATTATACTATCATAGGCTTTGATCATAGAATTTTCGAATGGTGTAATTGTAAAGATTATTAATTAGGTTGTAGATGTGGGGGGTTGGGGGGTTGGTTGGAGTATTGGGGGTACCAGTATTCTATATTACTTAACTTTGTGTTTATTAGTTCACTTGCTGGGTATCGCGTGTTTGGTACTCACCCCTTGCTATAATATTTTTTGTAGGTTACGAGCCAAAATCATCATGATATTATTTACTCTTCCTTATCTGTAGCTTTCTACTGAGATCGTGAGAGGTAGTTGTTTGCCATCCCAGCTGACTTCTTACTCTTGTTCTTGATTTTGTTCTATTTCAGAGACAATATCATTTGATGCTTGTGTTTTCTTTCAAATTTGTTGTAATACATTAGAAGCTTGTGCACATGACAACTAAATTTTTGGGGATTTCATTAAATTGAACTTTTATTTCGATTATAATTCAGTATTTTAATGTTGTAGCTTGGTTGTAGGCTAACTTGTCTTGGTGAAAAAGACGAGTATCATCACGCCCATTTTCGGGTCGTGACAAGTTGGTCCCCCCTGCTCTTTTCTTTTTAACTTAAAAGTCATTTATGTTTGATCAATAAATTTACCTTTTTATCCATAATGTTTGCTTATAATTTAATTCTATATTATTTTGCTCTTACTGTTTTTTCTATTGTCTTTCATTTTTTTTTAAATTTTGCTCTTTCTTTTTTTTTCTTGCTCTTTCTTTCTTCCATTTTTTTCCTTCTTCCTGTTTTTTTTATTCTTTTTTTCTTGCTCTTTCTTTCTTTTTTTTTCTTCTAAATTATTTTCTCTTTAGTTTATTCTTTTTATAATTATTTATGATAAAAAATAAATATAGTCATTCT
>JAOTQJ010000091.1:23410286-23421214 GCA_025642045.1 Solanum sejunctum
TAAAAAAAGAATCCCAATAAAAAAAATCACTAAATTTGGAAAAAGAACAAAAGATGAATTGATCTTAATAGATAAATAGATAATAATGCAAGAGAGTAGTTTTAGAATAATATAGAATTATTTTTGTGTAACTATTAAGATAAATTTGTAAAATCGAATTTGACTTTTTACATTTACTTCTATTCCACTTTTATCCTACCTAAGCACTGTAATGAATTAGCTATCGACCCTTCTCCTAGTATATACCATTGCCTCGATAATAAAATTTAATTAGAATAAAATATTTAGCTCATGTTGATTTAGTACGTTATAGTGCAACACATTCATTTATTGACTAAAGTTATTTTAACTAGTCTAATTCATTTGTTAAACTTAATACTTCTCGTTAAAATCTCTAATTTTTATCAGTAATTAAGATAGTATTTTCGTGAAGGGTATTCATACTTTGAGAATATGAATGAGTGATTTTTATATCAAAAGTGTTCAACAATTAATATATATCAAAATATCTATATTTAACTTATATCATCAAAAAAAATTTTCGACAAAAGATATTCATCTGACCAGTGAACACCCTTGGATGAATATCATTCTGTCTTGCTTCCATGTAACTCTGACCCATTGCCCCTTTGACCCATACCCCGACCCATTTCCTCGTTCTTCTTCTTCACCTGGTTCCTCTATTTCTACAGCAAAAATCTTCATCAACATCAAAGAAACAGACACTACTATCACTGTTGGAGCATCGATGATTATGTTCACATCGAAATTTAGATACTCATGTTTTACTATAACTATTATAAACAAATAGACGCTTCTCTAAATTTAGATATTAACAATGCAAAAAAGCAAATCAAAACCTATTTGTGGAACCAAATAAAAATAATGACGATGAATATGGCCATGAAGAAGCAAAAGGAGATAATGGCGGGGCAAAATCCAAATCAGTCTACTAATAGTAGTAGTAATATTTTTGACCTAATAAAATCCATATTTAAATATGGTTGATTCACATTAAAATGAATTAAATAGATTAAGAAATATAAAGTATTCATAAAAGATAATCAATAAATTATTATTCCCTTTATATCATTTTAATTGTCATAATTTTTATATTTAAAATTAAACAATATAAATATTGACATGTATTTATTGACATTAAAAAAACAACGTAATAATTGAAATGGGTCAAAGGAGTGTGTGTATATATATATATATATTTATTTATTTATTTATTTATTTTTAAATTAATAGTAACAAGAATACATACTTTTGGGTAGGGGATTTTGTTGTTTCCAAGGGGTCTCACAATTTCCATTTTACATCAAATCGGGTCGTCTCTTTTTATGTATGTATCTCCTTCATCTTCACTCTTCTGCTCGTTGTTTAATTGAACTTATTACTTTATTGCGTCTTCGGATGCATATATATGTGTATGAGAAGATATTTTTTTGATGGATCTGGTTTGTATTTGTTACTCTGCTGTAGTTATAATCCACTATTTGGTTTCTGCAAAAGGATTTGAGGTCTATGGGAGATTCACAAAGAAATAAATAGTTATAGAAGGTTTTCAGTAAGTTTGACCTTGAATCACTGGTGTAAAAGTATTGGAATTGTGATTTAAGCAGAATGTACAAATTCTAACTAATTTGGAGTTGTGGTTTAGGTGATTGAGTAACCTGCTTCTGGAAAAATGGCTCGGTTAGAGCTTGTTTGAATTGTTGATAAGGATATATTGTATTGGTGGATCTGCTTTGAATTTGTTACTCTGCTTTAGCTATAATCAACTATTTGATTTCCTTAAAATGATTTGAGGTCTAAGTGAGATTCACAATCAAATAATGAGTTATGATAAGTTCAGTCTGAATTATTTGAAATTGTGATTAAAGTAGAATGTAGTTGAATCTAACTACGTTAGAGTTGCGGTTTTGGTGATTGATTAACTTGCTTCTTGGAAAAATGCTTCGTCTTTAGAGCTTCTTGAGTTGTTGATAAGGATATATAATATTGATGGATCTATTATTTCTATAGAGTGATTCTAGGAAGAGTAATTTGTCCGGAGAATCCTTTGGAAAGAGTGAGGATAGTTGACAATCTCGGTTTGGATTTTCTATAGTCATAATCAACTATTTGTTTCTGTAAATAACTTGAGGTCTATGTGACACTCAAAATAATAATGAGCTATAGAATGTTTGCAGTTAGTTGGCCTTGACTGTTCGAATTGCGATTAGAGCGGCATGCATGTAGAGGTTTCATGTTGTTAATCGTAACCAATTTGAAATTGAGATTTAGGTGATTGGTTGACTTATTTCTGGCAAAATGCTTCAACTTTAGTTGATAATGACATCTTTTTGTTGATGGATCTATTATTTCTAGTAGAGCGATTCTAGGAAGAGTAAATTGTGCAGTTTAACTTGGACCAAAAGTAGATAAAGGAGGCCAAATAAGAAAAAGAAGGAAGAAAAGTAGAAGAATTTCCACACTTTTAACAAGAAAAGTTGTTGATTGAGAATTGTTGGAGCATAGTAGTTTGATCCAGTCCTGATTAATTACCACTCTCCTGTTTGATGATTGAATTTTTTTTTTTATTTGCATCGGGTGTTCGAGTCTCTTTGAGCCCCGACTAATCCCGGGGGTGTACAGGCCCTCGGGAGTTTCCCACAAGTGCACCACGGTTAATTTCTTGTGACCTGTTTCGTCTATCCACAAGAGAGGACTTGAATTTCATGGGCAGGGCTGATGTTTAACTTAAGTTTCCATTTATTTGGCCATTTAAATAGTTGTAGCTATAGCTTGCTTATTTATCATTGAGCCAATAATCTTTTTCTCTCCATCAGCTCAAATCTAATAGCAAGGCATCCATTACTTCAAAGTCTACCAAGTTCTGAACTAAGTATTTTACCAAGGACTCCTTTCATCTACACCAGGCTATCACAGTAGATTGGGATCGATAGCTAATAAAATATAGGATACCTGAAATTGCAATGACCACCAAAGCTATTACAAGGACATCCTGACACTTTGCTGGCATAGAATTAGTATCAAAATGTGGTAACATGTGAAGTACATGAGTTCTCCCTGTCCCACTTGCCATCCACATCCGTTTAGCCTAAATGTTGGGTAGTTTGAAGTTCGACCTATAAATTTACAACATCAACCACACACCAGAACAACAATCCTAGTACAGATGTGGTCCTTAAATTTTTTTTGAGAACTAAATGTGGTCCTTAAATTGAACCATGAATTCTCCCTGTCCCAATCACGATCCACCTTCATTTAGCCAAAATGTTAGGTAGCCTGAAGTTTGGCCTATAAATTTACAACCTGGACTGAACATGAGAAAAAGATCCTGGTACAAATCTGGTGCTTAAATTACTTGTGGTTTTACTTTTGGCATAATATTTATTTTGGTCTTGCCAAAGGCAATTCGTCTTTTGCATAAAAGACGTCATGGCTGTTCCTTTTGCCGTAGTTTCACAGCACACTCACATTCTGCTGAATAAATGTTTGTTGAGCTTCTCAAATATTATCAGTTTCCGTAAGATACATTTTTTCTTCTTTGTTGTAGTTTTATAAGTATATCAGATGAGTATGGAATCCAACAGGGGCAACCAGAATGGAATTCAACAACTTTTAGAGGCAGAGCAAGAAGCTCAACACATTGTCAATGCTGCCAGGAGCGGTAATTGATTTCCCTTTTTCACACCTCCAGTCTTCTGATTTTTGAATTAGATTTCTGTTAGTTTCACTGATGCAACGATCAGGAGACTTTTGGCAACCTACATGTGCTACTTTCAAGTGATGGGTCCATTGTCTCCTTCCACGTAATAACTTCTATTTCCCTTGCAGTTCAGCTTTTTCCTTCCCGTGTAAATGTGCATGGTAGATACCCGTAAGATGACATTTTGGTTTATGTCACTTTCTAACATATCACTCGACATACACTAATTGCATACTTAACGTGAGCATTTAGAGTTTGTTTTAGTCCTAAGCAGCTCAGTTTCAATATAAGGGGAAACTTAGATTATTGTCATCTCTGATGTGCACTGAATAAGTAAAACATAATCTGGATGTTTCTCCCACCAATTCGCAACTTTGCCTTACAGTTTTACGTACACTTCCTTTTCTCAACACCGTATTTTTTTATTTCTGATCTAACTGCAACATAATCAATCAATATGCATTTTTTATATTTGAAATGGGTTTAATACATATATATAGGACATCTCTACCTAATCGAAAAATATAGGAAAATTCTCAAAATCATGCATTTCTTACTGTGGATATTTTCAAAAGGGAGTTAAAAATATTGGATGAGGGGGCCCAAGTTATTGTATATTGGTTGAATTTTGGATGTCACACGCAAAGAGTAATAACTACTGAAGCCGGAAGCTCATAACTTTATATTTATTCTTTCCCATGTCTTAACTAATAATATGAGCTGGGTGGCTGTTGTCTTTCACGGCACCAGGACTGAAATTGATCTGTTGTATACGCAAGTTCTTAATCCTGAGTTTGGTTTCAAGTGCAGCAAAGCAGGCTAGACTGAAACAGGCAAAGGATGAAGCTGAGAAGGAGATAGCTGAATTTCGTGCTTACATGGAAGCTGAATTCCAGAGAAAGGTTGAACAGGTAAATAAGAGACAAATAGTTTTCGAAAAAGAAACCAATTGTCATGTATATATATGACAATAACAGCATCAACTACTCTTCAAACCCAAGCAAATTGAGATCGGATATTTCTTCATAGAATTGACTAGTTTTACACTAGTTGTCAAACTACCACAATCCTCCTCCGTTATCGTGGCTTGGCACTGCCAATATGAGAAAGCTTACACAAGCTGAGTTGCATTCATTTATATGAACTCAAATAACAACATATCCAGCGTGGTTCCACAAGTGGGGTTTGGAGAGGATGTGTGTATGCAGACCCTTACCCGCACCTTTATGCGTATTTATATGAACTCAAATATTTTTATGAAAAAACATGAACAGTTGAAGACCAAAACTTGTCTTTCGTTACATTTCCTCCTTGCTGCATCCTTGATCTGGGCCCATATTGTGTGTGTTCTCCTATTAGATCTTTAGAACATGATTACCTTTTCTACTCTAGTCTATTTCCTGACGGTGATCAGGATTTTTGTCTGTCCAGTAAAGCTCTTATAAGTACACCATAAAGGATGCTGTCTAAGAGGATAATCATCATTTTTTTTCTTATTCCTGCTCCCTTTGTTTGTGTCTGTAGGGGCGTTGGGAAAGTAATCGGTTATTCAACTTATTCTACCCTTGATTAAGTATGCTTGTTGATATTTGTATTGTCTACAGACTAGTGGTGATTCGGGTGCTAATGTGAAACGTCTTGATCAAGAAACGTTCGCAAAGATCCAGCACTTGAAAGCAGAATCCGAAAGCATCTCCAATGATGTCGTCCAGATGCTTCGGAGGCAGGTAACCACAGTAAAGAACTAAGATCATCTCTGAATGATTAACAGGGTCAAGTTTATGGTCATTTTCTGCAGATTCTTGATTTTTCCTAATTCGGGTTTTCTCGCTACACCAGTTTATTGGTTGTTGTCCATTTGTGTTGTATATTTATTTATCACTATTGGTCATCTTGGCCCTAGTCGAACCAAAAAAAATCATTTATTGATGTTCTATGAGGACAATTTTGGATGATAACTTACCCACACGATGTGTGTTTATGTTAAACAAATGAATTGAAAAAGTTTTTCTTAAGCGATATGTATTCTTACTTTGGAATAAATAACTGATTTGGTAATTTGCATTTGTTGTTTTTCCTTGAGGTGAGGGTCTATTAAAAATAACCTCTCATCTCTCAAGGTCTATGTTATACTCTATCCTTTCCGGACCATCACTGGGTATGTTGTTCTCGTTATTGCATTTATTGTCTTAATATCTTTGATTCATTCTCCTTTGGCTATTATACTGCTTTTCGGATGTTACAAGTTAAAAGAAGACGAAGAGTAATTGTCAAGGGGTTGTTTGGTCGGGAACAACTTATCCCAAGATTAGTTATCCTGGAGTTAGCTATTCTAGGATAATTTATCCCACCATGTATCTGGAGTAACTTATCTCATCACTATGATATAGACGAGATATCAAAAATTTATTCCTTGACTATTTTATTATCATATGACTATTTATTTTTATTTCTTATACTAAATGACTTCTTAGTGACTTAAAAGACACTACACATAGTAGTGTGAAGAAACCCTTTTCTTTGTTTCTCACTTGGTGGCGCATATTTGCATCGAGTCTTCAGCTATACAAATTTTTGTTGCGTAAGTTTCATTAAAGGGTCAAAACGCTTTTGATTAGGAGTTTTTCATAATCAAGACTTGAATTCAAAATTTTTGAAAATGAAAAAGGAGAGATTATTTTAGATGCCACTTGTGAAATTGATAGAGGTGTGTGATACAATTATTGCAAGATAAAATGTCAATTAAGAACCAATTAATTAAAAGAGTACTTAAGTATAAGAAACATTCTTGATGGGGTGGGAGAGCAAAAATCGAGTAAACACAAAAAATATAATTAAAATTTGATTATGAAAGTGTTAAACAATCCAATCATATGAATGTTTTAGTTGCATGAGACTCTTCACATTTTGGACGTGAAAGTTCCCTTTCATTCAATTCAATTGTAGGTACACCTAATATGAAAAAGAATTACTTATCATTTTCAAACTCTGAAAATCCAAATATTCAACTTCCCAATGAAATTAAAACAAGATTTCAATAATTTTATTTTTTATTTTTTCTTTATTTAAATAAATTTGAAATTCATAAGATATTTACTTTTATACATGTTTTATTTGTTCTTTTAAGTTCCTATTCCATCTTGATGGTTAAGCATCATGCTAGATTGGGATGGCAAAATTAAGCTCAACCAGCTCAACCAATTGAAGATTAATTCGTTTAATTATTAGCTCAATTTATCTTAATCCAACCCATTTAAAATTGGGTTGATATGCAATCCAAATTGACTTGAGAAATATCATGTTAAAATATTTTCAAAACACTTTTTTTCTAATTTGATATATTTTATATAGCGATAATAAAGAAAATATACTTTAATAAGTATTAAAATATTAAAAAAAGAACAAACAAAATAAGTAAAAATTGGGTCGAATTAGGTCTTGACCTGTTCTATAATTCGTTACTCAACTCATTTTGACCCAAGTAAATTTTGATTTGTTTGGATCTTGATTCATTTGTTGTCTTGATCCATTATAACCCCTTTAAATTTAACCCAATCGACCTAATTGTAATCCTTAATGTTAGATACATGAGCTTCTCCACATTTTAGTTTATAAGTTTAATTTTGTTTTATTTTATTTTGTGTTTGTTTTCATTCGATATTCGATAATTGTGTCAAAATTGTCTAATTAGGATTCATATGAAACACAAGGGTTGCACAAGACGAAAAATCCAAGATAGCAAAAAGATGTTAAAAACATTTTCTTATTAAAGGGGACTATAATATTAAGAAAATTGAATCGCATGAAAATATTTTTTTTATTTTTTATCCTATCTACTACACCATAACATAATAATATTAAAAAAATATTTATTAATCATCAAAAAACACTTTTGAGATTATTTATTACTTTCTAATGCTTCGTGTTATTCATCTTTTAAGATTTAAATTTTAGATCAATTACATTATTAACAACTACGTATAGAAGAGGAAATAGTTTCATTTTGCTTTTCCTCCAAAAGGAAATAACTTTTGATATTGCAAATTGTTTAATAATTAGTGCTTATGCATAACTTACCGACAAAAATTATATATCAAAATAGAAAAAATATTTTTTGTTTTAAAAAAAAAGAAAAGCAATGACATTAACATTGGCCCACAATATTTTGATCAACTATTGGAATTTTTTAAAATTTAATGACAGAGCAAATTCTATCACACGTTTTTTCAAGTCCTTTTATTTTTTTAAAAATAAGTATTTAACAAGAAGTTTTCTGATAAAAAATAAAATGGCATTTATTATGCTTATTGCTTTGGTAGGATTCTTCTGTCTTTTTAATTTAGACTTTCACCATTACTATTGGTACCAAAGATTTATGAGGAATCAATTCAGTTAGTAATGCAACAACATCAACAATATATATTAATAATAACATATTCCGTATGATATCACAAATGTAATATGAAAGAAATAAGATATATATAAATTTTATTTATAGCTTTTCAAAGTCAAAAAAATAAATATTCTTAATAAGTATTTCACTAAGAAACATATTCTACAATTTCACAATTATATAATTATACCTCTGCCTAAGGTAGAGAATTATAATTGAAGAAATTTTATTTGATTAAGTAAAATATTTTTTTTGTTTATTTTTATTTGACTCCTATATTATTTTGAGATGTCCAACAATACTTATCCACTTTATGAAGTCAAAAGATAATTTTATACTTAATTTTCAATTTATTCTTATCATTCATTATAGTTATTTTTCTAAGTAAAGTTGGATGAAGAAAACATAAGTTTATTATTGAGCAGTTTTAATCATCCAAATTTATAAAAGTCAGCGAGTAATTTATTTTGTTTCCGTTACAAGATCTCTTATTAGGAGAGCTTTAGTATGAACTCATATTTAGAGTGGAAACTCACATAAATTCGATTTATTTTGAGTTATTGAATTTTAAATTATAATCTTATTTATATTAAATAAATATAATATTTAAATTAAAATTATTAAATTCAATCAAATTTAATTTTTAATTTTGCCTTTATTTAATTGTAATTTTTTCTATTTTGATCTATCTCTAAAATCCTGATGTAGCTTGTAAGACATAATTTCTTATGTTTATTTATCTACTTTTTGTGTTTGATATAGTTTTTGTGTTACGATGATTATTTATATAAATCCTAAAAAGAAAAACTTCACCATTAACAATAGTATTTGAAAGAGATTAAAAATATACAATTTTGGGAAAAACGAAAATTAGATAACCAAATTTCTCAAATAAGTGCTCAACTTGTTTTGTTTCCTCCTCTTCTCTCCTCTCTTCCTTTTTTGTCTTGTTTTGCCTTTGCCTTGCATAACTTTCTTCTTCCTTTTATACTCCTCCCTTTGTGTGTATATGCATAATACATACAAAGTGAGGTAAAAGAGATATACCTACCAACAAACACTTGATCAAATTCCTTCTTCAAAAACACTTTTCAGATCAATTTTGAAGCGTTTCTTGAGGTAAAAGGAAATTGAGAAAACCGTCTTCACGCTTCAAACTTGTACAGAATACCCTTTTATGGGTTGAAGATTGAATGTTTCGGGAAAATCAGCAGATGGGTATTGAGGATTTGGGAGAAATGAGGTTACTCCAATAAAATTTTGGAGTTTTTTTGAATTGGGTTTGTTCAGAAATGGAGTCTGATATGCGATTAGAACCGAGCATTGATACGGATAAGCTAAGTTATGAGATTTTCTCTATCCTAGAAAGCAAGTTCTTATTCGGCTACGATGATCAAAAGCTTTGGGTACCTAAAAATTTACCTTCTCTGGTTGAAGATAGCAGAAACAACGGCGTTTTAACCTCCACAGCGACGGAGAATATTCAGGCGATTAAAAATCAACGAGGAAAAATATGTATCCTCAGCATTGATGGTGGTGGAATGCGAAATATATTATCAGGGAAAGCTCTAGCGTATTTGGAACAAGCGTTGAAGGTTAAATCGGGGAATCCAGAAGCTAGAATCGCCGATTATTTCGATGTTGCTGTTGGTTCCGGTGTCGGAGGTATTTTCACGGCGATGTTATTTTCTACAAAGGATGAAAACCGTCCGGTTTTCCAAGCTGAGGATACATGGAAGCTTTTAGCGGAACAAGGTAAAAGGATTTTCCCTTCAAAAGGTTCAAGCTCTGCCGGGAATGGTTTTCTCCGGCGAGTTTTCGGAGGTGGCGCAACCGGTTCAGATGCTTCCGGTTTAGAGAAAGTGATGAAAGAAGCATTTATGGATAAAAAAACCGGTCGAAGCCTTACGTTAAAGGATACTCTAAAACCGGTTTTAATCCCTTGCTATGACCTTTCCAGTACGGCACCGTTTTTGTTCTCCCGAGCTGACGCTTTCGAATCGGAAAGCTTTGATTTCCGGTTATGGGAAGTTTGCCGGGCTACATCAGCTGAACCGGGACTTTTCGAACCGGTTTGTATGAAATCCGTCGATGGAAAAACCGGGTGTGTGGCGGTTGACGGCGGTTTAGCTATGAGCAACCCGACGGCGGCGGCGATTACACACGTTCTTCATAACAAACAGGAATTTCCTTTCGTCAGAGGAATTGAGGACATTTTGGTACTTTCACTTGGAACAGGGCAGCTTCTAGAAGGAAGCTTCGAATATGAACATGTCAAAAAATGGAAGGCTAAGGACTGGGCTAAACCAATGGCTCGAATCTCCGGCGACGGTGCTGCCGATATGGTGGATCACTCCGTCGCCATGGCGTTCCGGCAATGTCGCAGCAGTAACTACGTGCGCATTCAGGTAAGCATATTTATCTACACTAGTAATTTATGTGATCTTCACAAAACAAATTTATATGATCATCACAAAAATTGGTAGAAACAAACTAAAATAAAATGTACATTATTTTCAAGTCACCTTTTGAAATTTCAAAATTTAAATAATAATTCTTTATCCTAGATTTTTCATATATATCTTTTAATAGTATCTTCTTAAGTAATTTATAAATATATAAATTTCATTTTAAAAATTTAAAAATTTCATGCACAAATTTTTTTGTTAAACCTGAACTGTTTGATTCTCAAAAGATGAAAAATATATTATAAATTAGGACAAAGAGTATTAATTGTTAGATTATCTACAACATCTAATATATGACCTGGTGATCAATGGAGATAAAAACTATATGAGAGTATTATTTGAACTT
>JAOTQJ010000091.1:23474624-23489496 GCA_025642045.1 Solanum sejunctum
TTGTTGGCATTTGTGGGATTTTGTGTACAACAATCAGCATATCCAGGAACAGGACCATTGGAGAACTTGGCAACTCATTTGGCTGATCCATGGCACAACAACATTGGGGACGTTATCATCCCTAAAGGCCTTTTCCCTAATTGAATTCTACTATCACCCATAGACAATTGTAATCAAAGCGACTTCACTTTTTATCTATCTTTAATCTAGCAGTTGTTTGGTTCAAAAATTACTATAGGTCATGGATCATAGATGTCTCTACTAGTTCTTTCAGTTTTCTCGTATGAATTCCTGCCTCCGGAACATCAAGTTATTGTCAAATACTCGACAGCTTTGATATTCAAACCAAAATCATACGAAGAAAATCAATTTGGTATATTTTGACACAGGAAACACACTAAAATATTATTGATATTTCGTAAACATACATGCTCTCATCAAACAAGAATAATGCCGAACTTCGCTCATGGACTACACAAATGCAAAGAATAGATGCAGGCACATCCTGCATAAAGTTAATCAATACAACAATATATGTCAAGCATCAGCTAACTACACTAGTTGGTGAAAGGAAACCGTCATGCAGAGGAACCTTGTTCCTAGCAACAATGTCGTTGCAGTATCCCCCTCTAGCTCCATCAACGAATAAATGTATGTGTCCTGGAGTAGAGTTTTCTGTAGGAACCAATTCCCTAGCTTCAATTGTTTTGAGCCGAAGTCGTTCTGCCCTTGAGCCTATCACTTGCCCCAGAACAGATGCTGCTATGGTAAACGCCATAGCTGTTTTAGGCATCAAAATGGACTTCCTCAGAATGGCTATGAATGGAACAGCTGCATGTACAGCTGCAAACCAAGATGGTGAAAACTTTTTAGTGTGTTCTCTCCATATGCCTAAAGGAATATTTGCTGCCATGCCCAGAACACCAATAACTAGTATTTTTGCAGGCAGAGGTTGTGGTCGCAAGTTTTTCGCAAAGGCAGTCCGTGATATAGCAGCTCGGGCAGCAACTATAGCAGGGGGACACTTGAGTTTCACACCAGGAGGAGGCTGAAAAGCCTTTGCTACAAGAGGAAGGACAGTACTCACAGCACGGTACGACTTTGCAATAGGACAATTCCCATTCTGCAACCATTCATTGCTTAGTGCTTCATGTTCTGAATCTCCTCCCTGATAGATCCAAAATGACGGTTAGCAAGAACAATATGACTTTTTGGTTATTCTATCAAAAATCAAAAGTTTCTCAAGTCCACCAACAATCATATTTCAAGAGTTACAAGAAATTCAGCAATTTTAACATATTGCTACCAAGAAGTCAAATAAAGATTTCACTGGACCATGAACATTTGACAAGTCATATTTCTGAAGTTACAATGAAATCAGCAGTTTTGACATATTGAGAAATTTGAGAGATACAAAATAGAAAGGAAATGGCTCGAACCTGTCTTTTGGATGACTCAGCCTTCTTCTTTTGATTCTTCCACTTCTGAGAGAATGAATCAAAACCAAAGGGTCCTCCAAATCCAAAAGATGAGAGACTTATGGAAGCTGCTTTCGCCACCAAAGGGTTGAAATGATGTGGTGCTGGTTCAGAATCTGGCTTCTGATTCATAATGGATAGTCTCCCAGAAAGGGGGACAGCACCATTCTGCCCATGGAAAAGCCTGAATGCCATGTCGAAGTTAAAACCATCCTCGAAGATTGGACCTTTTCCTCCATGTACCTGATTCAGGTGCAACGTCAATAATGAGAAAGACTTCACTTCAATTTTAGTACGACAGAGACATGGTCACCCCACCAACGTGGTAGACAAAAATGAGAGGCCTTAGCAGGATCAATTCATCAACATGCAAACTATTTTACAAAGATGCAAAGAAAAAGCTCTTCTGCAAATAAGTAATCAAGTAACAACTTACTGGAATGGGAAAATCAGCAGAGCTTGAGAAGGAAAAATTCATTGGCTCATTGATATTCGTCAAAAATGGGCACCTAGCAATGTCTTGCTGGAAACCTGAAGAGTCATCACTTGTTTTCCTAGAGAAAAATTCCATTTTACTGGAAGAAGAAAAATGACCAAGACAAAAAATCAAAATAAATTTGAATAACAGAAGCTTCAAGAGCCAATTAACAAAGTAAACTCGAGGAAAAGGCATCACAAGCCAACCACTTTCTGATAATACGAAGCACTAAGGAAGTTCAGAAAAGAGTCCACGAAAAACACCACAGAATGAAAGGTGTGATCTCGTACTTCATGGAAGAATGAATACAGATCGGATTTCACCTCAAACACAAAAAACCATTTGCAATATAACAACAATGACAACTACTACAACCTAATCTTAAGCTAGTTGGGGCCAACTGTATGAATCCTCTGTATCCCTTTTGCTCCATTTGGACCCATATTTTCTTCCAATATCAGAGATTTATCTTTTAAACAAGTTTAATTCCCAGTAGTCAAATATGACCAAGAACTTAAATTAATAAAAAAGAACTGCAATCACCCCAACAAAATAGCTAAACAGTAGTAACGAGCAGCAAACGATTTTCAGATTGGAATAACAACACTCTCTATGCAATTTACATTAATGCAGATCAAAGTTCAGCTCGATTGAAAACCCCTTTAGAAATATAACACAATAACAACTACAAAATCAATTCCAAACTAGTTGGAGTCAAGCTACATCGAATCCTCTATCTCCATTTTGCTCCATTTGGACCCCTTTTCATTCCAATATCAAAGATTTATCTTTTAACCAAAACCCATGAATAACCAGTTCCCAAATTCGACCAACAACATAAAATCAAACATCACCCAAGCAAATTATCTAAACAGTAACTAGCAGAAAAAAGAGAAAAATCAAACAATTCTCAGATTGAAGAAATTTATGCATCAATATAGATCAAAATTTCAGCTCAACAACAAAATCCCATTTCCAATATAACAAAATAATAACTACAAAAGTAAACTCCAAACTCTTTGGAGTTAGCTATACCCAATTAGACCCTTTTCCAATATCAAAGATTCATCTTTTAAGCAAACCCCATTAATAAAAACCACTAAAAATCAATACCCAATTCTCAAATTCAACCAAACAACTCAAATCAAACAGAAAACCCCCCCACTGAAACTACCAAATAAATCAAATATACATTAAAATAAAAGTAAAAAAATGTACCTCAGGACTGAAAAAAAACTGCTATGAAACTCAGATGAAGAAATCTTGTGAATAAAGAGAGAAATGCGATGAAGAAAGGGATCAAAGAAGGTGGAGTAGTTGATGCGTAGGTGAAGAGGAAGAGCAAAACGACGGCGTGTTGACCACACGCCAAATGAGAATATGTCTCTTACGCGGGCTTTTTCTGACTAATTGAAGAATAACTAACCCCTTACTCCTACTTTTGTTGAAATATTTTTTTTTTAAAAATAAGTAGGAGAAAAGAATAATAATTATAATAATAAATTATAATAATATTAAAAAGAAAAAGAAGAAGAGGAAAAAGTGGATTAAAAAAACTAGTATATGATTATTTTGGCTATCTTTGAAGCAATCAAGATTGTTGAATAATTGAATTTCAACTATATTATTATTGAATTTGATTTTAAATTTTGATGATTTAATGTATTTGAATGTGGTATAATTAAATTTTTAAAAAGTAAAATAGAAGTCATTTGATGCTTTGAAATTGAAGTTAGGTACTCTCTCTGTTTACTTTTATTAGTTATTGTATCATTTTTCGAGGTCAATTTCACTAAACTTTAAAACTAAATTGAAATGGCTAAATTTAATAATAAAAATCTAAAATTTATTTGTTAAAAAGTATACAAAAAATGCAATAAGTTGCAATCCTTCTCATATTAATATGATGAAAAAATATATTTTAAAATATCGGTCAAAATTCATATAATTTGACTTCAATAAATAAAAATAGTGACAAGTAAAAGTTAACAGACGGAATAGTTTTATCCACATTTATTGTTTTGTTTATAGAGAAGTAAATGTGAGAGTTGACCCTTTTTTTTCTAATGTTGTTTTAAATGAAGTAGACATTACTATTTCATGGCTATTTTCTTATATTGACATTTCAAAGAGGAGAATGTTTCATCTCTAACTAATATTCCATAGAGGAAAATTGAAATTGAATTAGTTTAATTAATTGATTTTGATTATCAAATTATTGAAGTCTAAAATAATAATAATTAAAAAAAATTAGAACTCCTCAAATACGAGTAGTTAAAATTCAACTTATCAAGTGAAATATATAACTGGAGTTTGGGAAAGAATGTTGTTAGTAGCTTTATCTCTATCTTATGAAGATGAAGAGATTGGTTTTGATAGACCTTAACTCATGCACAATATATTAACATTGAGTATAATAACAGTGTCAACGATAAATAATATAATAGAAGTCTAGAAAGTGCGGTGTTACACATCCGTATTCCTACCTTATGAAGATGGAGAAACCATTTCTGATAAATCTCAATTAAAATAAAATATATTAATATCAAGTGTGAGAATTCGTACCTTGCGAAGCTGGAGAGATCATTTTCGATATACCTCTTCAAGCAAATCATATCAACGTCAAATATAAGAATAATAATAACCTTTTGGGTCCGAGTGAAAATAAGGAAAAAAAAAGTTTATTTTGAGGAGAATAATAGTAACAACAAATGGTAACTTTTTGACCAAGTGAAAATGAGGGGAAATACCTTATGAAGATGGAAAAATCATTTCTGATAGACCTCAACAACAAGAACATACCCAATGGAATCCTACAAGTAGGGTCTGAAGAGGATAAAATATAGGCAAACCTTACTACTATCTCATAAAGATAGGGAGGTTGTTTGTGAAAGACTCTCGTCTAAAAAATATCAAACCCCATAACATCAACCAAAGTAAAATATATTAACATCAAGTCCAAGAATCCATACCTTATGAAGCTGGAGAGGTCATTTTCAAAATACCTCTTGAAGCAAAACATATCAACATCAAGTATAAAAATAATAATAACCTTTCAGGCCCGAGTGAAAATGAAGAATCAAGTATAAGAATAATAATAACCTTTCGTGACCAGATGAAAATGAGGGAAAAAAATGAAGGGGCACTTTGAGGAGAATAATAGTAACAACTAATAATAACCTTTCGAGACCCAAGTGAAAAACGAGGGGAAAAAATAAGGGGGCAGGGGGCATTCCGAGAATTGAACTCGGGACCTCTCGCACCCTAAGCGAGAATCATACCACTAGACCAAATGCCCAATTTGTTTCTCAGCTCACAAATAATTCTTTACATATCATAAATAGCTAATCGAAACCCCAAAACCCTACTGAAAAACATAGAGATCCCAGCTGTAGGATTTTGCATCAAAAAATTTGTCAATGGCAAGAAGGACCCTTTTTCACTTGGTTCGATCTCAAGCAAATCTTCTAAAATCCACCATTTTTCATTCAGGTTCTTATTTAATTTAATCCTCCTTCCTTTTTTTGTTTTTGCCAGTTCTCATTTCTGTGTAATTTGTTTTTTGTTTATGTATGTATAATTGTTTGCTTTGAAAGAAAATGAAGGAAAGTAACACCCCTTTGTTAATCTTGTTGAAAAACTGTATAATTGCATGCCATTGTTTTTTCTCAAATGGAAACTGTATAAGAGCCAATGTCCCTTCAGCTGATGATGGGTGTCCCATGTAACCCATACGCGCTGTTCGATTCAAACTACGTACATATATTCAGAATTTGAAGTTTATAAGTTTGATTAGACAAGACATGACATGACATGATGTAATCTTCAATTTACTGAGGACGTATGAGGTCGCAGATTAGGATAGAAGATTAGAGTTAGTTGACCATTGTCTCGTTTTTGTAGTTTGGGGCTCAATACTGATAGCTCCTTGCATACCGGTCCTCTGGTAGTATTAGTATTATTCTCATAGTTTCTTGCCCTTTGATCTCGGTTACTACCTGTTGTTTCGCGTGCGTTTGTTTTCATGTTATTTTACTCTGAATGTTATGTTATGGTTTCTCTATTATTTGTGGCGTCTTCTTTACTGTTATGTTCTCTTTTTCAAATTGCTTTGTTATACGTTACTTGAGTTGAGAGTCTTGTTGTTGAGTTTCTTCAACGACATTGAGTTAATACTACAATAGTAATGGTGTTAACAACAATTAACTATTTATAGATATTTATTAGTAGATTTCTCAGGGTTTAAGCAAAAGCTTCGGTGAACCCACATGTTGTACTCTAGATCCTCCTCTGTATATATATATATGTAGATTAGTAGGTACGGTGGTAGACTGAAAACAGTGACTTAACCTATTGGATTTTCCTGCCTATGGGAAATTGGAATAGCATAATTATTATACAATGCAGCTTTTGACCACCTGAATTGGGAGAAAAAGTGGATTGCTTAATGTGGCAAGTAAGCAGGAGAAAATTGTGGGCATGTGAAGAAAATGTCTTTCAGGAGTTAGTACAGATGAATTTATAGGTTTCTAGCTCTAACGTTTTGGGAGAGACTACACAACGACCACCATCTTCATGTTATGGACACTTTTTAATACTTCTTCCGTTATCTTTTTGGTCCCTCGACCCTCCCTGTCATAATGTGTTGATCATGCATCTAGTTTCTGCTTTACTAGATGTTAGAGTCTTTTACTTACTTAATCTTTGCATTTGGGAATCGGGACAAAATGAATGAGTATTCTCTTACATTGTTATTCATAATTTAACCTTAAAACTTTTCCTGGTAAGCATATCTGCTATAAAGGAAAACATACTTATTTGTCGTTAAACTTTAAAGGAATGGAATTTCTGGTTTACTAAAGTACATCGTTGTAGATTCTTCGCCCTATAACTTTCTTTTTCAGTTGCTAAGCTAAATTTTCCACTTCCAGGTTGCCAAATGCTGTACTGTAGCCTTTTTCTTGTGATGAAATTGCATATTTTTGGCCTTCCTCAGCTTTTTCTGTCCTTCCTTGATGAAATCTGTTTATATTAGAATGTCAAATTTTTGCAGATAATAGGCAAATCTTCAGATCAAATCATTGACAGCTTATTTTAGCTGCATTTTCCCATTATTTCTAGGGAATATTCTTGTAGGTAATGAAATAAGAATTGAATAAAGTATGGTACAACTGTTTGTCAGGAGAAATTTTGAATATTCTTGTGTTATGGTGGTAAAATCATACTTCACCTCTAGTAAATACTTGAAAGAAATAACAATATATTTGAAGAATTTTCTTGCTGTACTGCTTCTACAATCTGCATCTGTTTTGTTTACTCAAGTCAGTTTTGTGACCTGTTCCTGATGATTATGCTCAAGCTCTCTGCTCATTATTCCCCAATACCTTTTCAGGTGGTCATCGGGCTAGTTATGGAACTTGGCCACTTGTCAGTGGTGCCAAAACTGATGCTAGTCGTGTGACACATCTAGCTGCTATCCATAAAAGGTGTCTATCACAGTCTGCAACGGCACAAGACGACAACAAGATCAGCATAGGGCCTCATGAAGGAGGTGAAGGAGGGAATGATGAAAAGGATGGTGGAGTTGTCTACTATGGTCCTATCTCGAACACGATAAAGAATGTGAAGCTTCTGTCCCTTTCAACCTGTTGCCTCTCTGTGTCTTTAGGCCCTGTTATAACCTTCATGACATCTACTGATTCGAATGTGATACTAAAGGGAGCTGTTGCATCTACCGTTATATTCTTCAGTGCTTCTACTACCGCTGCCCTTCACTGGTTTGTGAGTCCTTATATTCACAAACTGAGATGGAAGCCAGGTTCAGATTCTTTTGAAGTGGAAATGATGTCTTGGCTGGCAACTTTTATTCCAAGGACAATTAAGTTTGCCGATATAAGGCCTCCTGATACCAATAGACCTTACGTAACATTCAAGGCTGACGGAAACTACTATTTTGTAGATGCCGAGCATTGTCACAACAAGGCGCTATTGGCAAAACTTACCCCACAGAAACCTACTCATGAGTCAGCTTTCAAGAACTTGTGATGACAAGTTCTTATCTGAAATAAATTGAAGTTTTAAAATATTGTATTTCATTGCTCACTAGAAGTTTCAATACACGGAGTCTTGGATATATAAGCCTCAGCGGTTGTCAAGTTTTCAATTATTCTAACAATGGTGTTGCTAGCATTGGTGATTGTCATCCGTTTTTTTACTTTTAATACTAATAGTAATGTCTAGACCAGCTTGAGAGGTGATTTCTTCCATTTGCATAAGTTTTGGCGGTAGAGTGAACCTGATATTTGTGTTGACAGAAGGTGGTAGGTATCTCACAAAATAGTCAAGGTCATGTGCACAAGTTGGTCTTCCAATATGTCTGAACCTTAGGGCATGGAGTAACCCTATTGTGTTGGTGGGAGGTAATATACACTCAGTCGAATGATCATTTCAAAAATTGAATATAACTTTACTATATACATTGTCTACATAGAGAATGAACATCTTTTTAGTAATTACTTTAGCCGAATGGTCATTTATTTCTCATTGTTTAAATTGTTATAATAGTGAAGTTTAAGTCAGTTTGTGCATGCCTCCACTAGCACGGCTAACATAATTTTTTCATGCCATTGTAGTTTTCTTTTGCTGATGTCAAGAAGTGGAAATAGATGAAGAATGTGGACCAGGACACTTGATAAGTTGGATCCTTTTTGCGTCAAAACTTAGTAGATAATTTATTTATGCAAACTCTATTATCCAGTAGTAGTTGGCTGGTTTTTTCATGCACTAAATGCAAATTGATTTTAGTAGATAACAAACTTTTAATGGCATCTTGGTCAAACAGACATGCACTATTTGATTGGTCTGGTAACTCTCCAACAATATTTTTGAGGTGGTACTTACAATGATTAAAGGACGTTGTCTAACAGTCAGTGAATTAAAATTGATAAAATTTTAAAAAGATATGGTAACAATTACTCCATATATTAGTAGTAAAGAGGGGGCCGGGGGTGGGGGGTAGGGAGCGAGCAGTAGGGGGTAAACACATGACTGTGACTTTAAAAAGAAGTACAAAATGGGTAAAAGGAATAAAAATTTTGTCCGATAATTTCTCATCATATGTTTAAGTTTTGATGGTGTAGAGTAACTTTTTGGCATTGGTAGGAGATATCCAATGGAATAATCAACTGTGACGATGGATAGAAGCTAAAAATATTTTGAAAAATATTCGAAGTTCGAAAATTTTTTGAATCACTAATATCTTTTCATGCAATTCATGACTGATTTTTAAATTGATCGAAAATGCACAAATTAATTCAATCATTACCATCCTAAAACTGTTTATGTTTCAGAAAGTTTAATACTTAACAAGTTCGAGGTATATATTCTATGTAATAAATATTTTCTTTTACCTAACATATGCTAGTTAAAAATATTTGCCGCTGAATTTGTTGTTTTACTAGTCAGTCCATGAAAAGACAAATAATAGGTGGAAGAACTCAAGAAGTCATTTTGGCTTTTCCATAATTTTTTTAAATTTAGATAACATTGGGTAGTTTTAGAAAATCAAGTAAGTACTGAATTTTTTTTTATAAAACTATATATTCCTATTCAAAAGTTGGTGAATATGCTGCCTCCACGTAGGATATTGACAATTTGGGAAAGTCAAACTAAGACCATTTTTAATTGATGTACATCACATGTGAAACATATGGTCAACATTTGGCCCTTCAACATCCAACCACCCCACCCTGACTAAACATAGAATTTATTTATTTATCTTTAATATAAAAATGTAACACTATTATATTACGCAAATATAGCTATATATAGTTGTCAATAATAAGTCTGAATTGATTAAAATTATATAGATATTTGCAAGTCCAATAGTTAAAGTGTTATTTGCCTGATTAATGTTTTAAACCTTCGTCTCATTGAGGTATGACATTAAATAAAAAAGAGTGAAATTCGCGCATTAGGGTAGAAAGTTAGTAGGCTTGTAGGGATAGGTTATTATGATTGGTTGTTTTTTTATATCTCGTATTATTTTTTTTAGTTTATATTTGTTACTTATATTGTATTTTTATATTATCATTTATTTTTTACTTTAGTCGATTTTCCCTTTTATATCTAGTTTCTTCTGCTTTTAGGACTTAATATTTTTCAGATGAATATTTTTTAAAAACACCTTTTTATCTCTATAAGGTAGCAGTATGATCTGTCCGTGTATATTTTATTTTTCCCAAATCTCACTTATGAGATTCTATTAATATGTTATTGGTGATAATCTTCACGATAAGCACCCCTTCGAGGCACAAACTTTGGGATAAGTCTTCTTTTGAGTTTTAACTATCAATGATTCGTATGGACTATTTCATGTGAAAGAATTAATGGCTCTTTCATATTGAAGCTGTTTTCACAGTCGATTCAACTTCTTTTTTTTGGGGGAGCTTTTTTTTTTTTTTTTTAATAAATCTACCCTTTCCTGCATAAAGACTTACACTTGTATCATTGATTTTCACGACTTTTGACACATATATTCTTGCTTTTTTTTTTTTTAAATAAACTATATACAAATTTTATAAAGTTATTCTTAATTAAAAATTTTGAATTTAAATTTTTCTAGATACGGTACCACCTATATCAAAAAATGCTTTATTTTTTATGTGAAATTTCTCAAGATAAATTTAAATTTAATTAAATATAAATATGATATAAAAATGGAACATGGAATGTTGTGTGGATGCATGCAGAAAATTATTTCTCCCAACGGATGAATGCAAACAAAAAGCACTATGCTAAATTGGCTTCAAAATTCACAGAATCTCTTCTCCTTTCTCTCTCTACAAGTGAAACTTTCTCGCTCTAGAAAATCATTACATACACTAAACACTATATATATATATATATATATAAAAGAAATATATAAAATTATATATACAAAAACCCTAGCAGCTCTGCGATCCTTCTCCGTCGACGATGCCGACGGCGAGTGTAAACGGAGCTCCGATTCATCTCATTGATATCTGCTGATTTCCTTCTTTGGATCCTTGTTCGTTCCTGTTGTTGTTTGAATTTTGAACTGGTTTATTGAAAGCTGCTGGAAATGTATAAGAACCAGTTGCAGGAACTGGCGCAAAGGAGTTGTTTCAACTTGCCTTCGTATACTTGTATAAGAGAAGGTCCGGATCATGCGCCGCGGTTTAAGGCGACGGTTAATTTCAATGGTGAGGTCTTTGAGAGTCCAAATTACTGTTCTACACTTCGACAGGCTGAGCACTCTGCTGCTGAGGTTGCCTTGAATTCACTCTCTAATCGTGGTCCTTCCAATTCGCTTGCTGCTAGAATTCTGGTATTTCCCCCCGATTTTAGCCCTTTTTTAGTTTGCTTTCTTAATTATGATTTTTCCTTTTGAGATTGGCTTTCTGAAAATGAATGGCGTTTTATCTTCTAGGTGACAATTTTGATCTCCAATGTATATGCTTTTGTGGGATTGGGTATGTTGTTGTTGTTGTATGTGCATTTCTGATTTTTCCAAGTTTCAGGGACTATTGGTTTTCTTCACTCGTGGTGTGTGATGTTACCCTGGGGTGGGTAGCTGTCACCCCGTACTTGGTGGATTAGTCATGACTCATGTGCACATAAACTGGCTAGGACACTTCCAGGAGAGAAATTAATAAATATTGGTCATTTACCCGAAGACGATCATGGAAGTGTAGTTGTGTGAGGTTATGATATTATTAGTATACTTCAGTTTCTTGATCAGCATTTACAACTTTTCCTTATATGGATGTTACTTTTTACTTCTTGTTTTTTTTACTAGTTTGATTTATGGGAATTATCTGCCTATGTGAGCTTTGCAAAACATATTCAATCCCAAATGCTGCTGTGGGTTGATGGCCAATATAAAATAGTTTAACTATGACTAATTAATTGAACTTTTCCTAGTTCAGGAGGGAAGCAAGAGCTCCCTGTTATGTGGCTATTAGCTGCAAAAAGAATGATTAGCAGTTCAGATAGTACCAGCTAAGATGTGTTAGTTGAAAAATAACTAGTAATTTCGGGCATGTTTTCATGGAAGTTACTATGGAATGGTGGTTTTCTTGTGATGTCCTTTAGTAAGTAGAGTAGAGTGTAAATGTGGTGGCATTTTTGGAGCCATGTTCTAAATATATCTGTTTGTCTTATTAAAAAAGAACATTGATTTGTTATTAGTCCTCTTCTGACTGGTTTCCCTTACTTTTCAAGCATTAACATTCTTACTTTTTTGTACGCCTTACTTTTCAAGCATTAACATTCTTACTTTTTTGTACTGTGCAAAGTGAATAAACTTAAGCACCAGTATTAAGTAGGAAACTTTTTGTACGGCCAACATAGAAGTCATGTACCCAAAAGTGTAGACTGATTACTACATTACATTCACTAAATGATTTTTCAAAACCTTTAGGTCAATCAATCTATTATAGTAGTCTGAAGGTGATGCCTCTGTTTGTTAGGGTTCTAATTTAAGATGGCCATATCTGGAGTCCAGAACTTCTGGAGGACATTTCTAACTTCTGATGGTTCTGTAGGTAGTTAGACTCAATATGTAAAGTTGCATCATTTCTGTATCATGATAATCTTGTAGTTAGGTGAATTTAGTGTTCAATCAAATTTTAATTTCTCCGATATCATAGATATTGTTGCAGTAGAAAATGATAGCATTGGTGCAGTTGAGCTCTATCATAGATATTGTTGCAGTAGAAAATGATAGCTGTTGCAAGTGAGCTCAACATTATCACCATAAATTATGGCCTATATGGATTTTATGCAGTACCTAATTGTTTTAAATTCATATATTATACTTGGACTTAGTTGTGAAAGAATAAGCCTTTCTGATTGCTTCTAAATGGTATTTTTTCTTATTTCATATGCCCATGATTTTGTAGGATGAGACAGGCGTGTATAAGAATCTCTTACAGGAAGTTTCACAAAGAGTAGGAGCATCATTGCCCGCATATACAACTTTTAGATCTGGTCTAGGACATCAACCTGTCTTTACTTGCACAGTCGAGTTGGCGGGCGTCACATTTACTGGTGAGCCAGCGAAGAATAAGAAGCAAGCTGAAAAGAATGCAGCTATGGCAGCTTGGTCATCTCTGAAATTATGTAAGTAGTTCCAATGTTTTTGAACCAATGGATATTTACTGCACGAGTTATTTGGAAACTTTATTTCTCTGTGAAGAAGTATCGTAATGCTACATTGCGTGTATGTTGTGAGGCTTATAGAATTGTTATAAATGCCAAATCATGAAATGTGCATAGATTTGTCTTGGCAAATGGACGTATTTAGTTGGCTTAAGTGGACCAGAAATAGATATTACCAATAACATTATCAACTATTTAAAATAAAAATACAATCATAACTATTTAAAATAAAAATACATTCTCTTTGAAAAATGATGAGCAATACCATACGCTGGCTTCCATACACACTAGCGTATAGATTACTAGATAGATAAAAATGTATAGTCAACATTTGAGTTGAAATGCTCCTAAGCACGGTGTCCAGGAAAAAGCTTTAGAAGTCCCTTTGGGACTTTTGAATCTCTCTCGAGTTGGGCTTCCACCATCGGAGATCGACTATAGAGTTTCTTTTCTTTCCTTGATTCCAAGATGGAGAATAAGATTTTATTTAGAATGGGTGGAGAGTAGGTGACTCACAGTCTCCTTCTCGGTGTCAGGGACTTGGTTTGATTGGGTGGAGAGTAGGTGACTCACAATGAGAAGGTTAACTCTTAGCAAGGATGCTTTGTTATGGCTTTATTAGAGATCCCATGATCCCATAGAATTTCTTTTTTTTCCGTGATTCCAAGTCGGAGAATAAGATTTTATCTAGAATGGGGTCAAGTCCTATGACATCACAGTCTCCTTCTCGGTGTCAGGGACTTGGTTTGATTGGGCGAAGAGTAGGGGACTCACAATGAGAAGGTTAATTCCTGGCAAGGCTGCTTTGTTATGGCTTTATTAGAGATCCCATGATACTTAATAACAAAGGTAAGAGCTTTGAGTCCTGGAAATGCACAAATATTTCTACCTATATTTACTGCACTCCAAAGTTCAAAATAGAAGACTTCAATAACAACATATCAAGGACACAGGGTGCAATTATTACAACAGAGGATCCAGTCAGGTCTGGAAAAGGAAACTACAAAGAGGCGATTACAATAAGTAAATGGAACCGCAGGTGGATAGTAAATGAGGATAACCCTCTGCTGCCTAGGTGCTTGGTGAGAAGATTCTCAGGTGGATAATAGGCCCCCACTTGTAATGATGTTAGGAGTTTCTGGGGGGGGGGGGATCCAAACTTTTAAAGATGTGGTGAATGTTCGAGTTTTCTGCTGAAGGGGTGTATCCAAATCAATGGGTGCATGATTTGGATCTCACCCATATTCTTCAACTCATATGATTTATGTGTGGATCTCACACTTTCACCCATATGAGTTTAAGAACTTTGTTTCCAGTTGCCCTTGTTGGTTTTACTCTGCTCTTTCAATTTAGCTTTTAGCAATTTCAACTTTTCTGCTAGAATGTAACCAGGTCTGCCACTGACTTTGAAAGAGTGCCACAACATTCTCACATTCTCCTTGGACCCCTCAACTCCCATCCACCAACTTTAGAATTTGAAGTAAGATTTCTTGAGATTCATACTACCACAAGTCAACGAAATTGGATTATGATCTGATGCTAGTCTTGGGAGAATTTCTTGTTTGATGGGTGCATGATGTTTTTGTCTTAATTAAGACTAAACTGAAGGGGCCAATTGATAATATCTTACAAAGCATATGGAGAAATAGATTTGGAAAAAAGGGGGGGGGGGGGGACTATAGAAAGAGGCTCAGCAGAAGCGGGGGATCCTAATTTCATGGAACAAAAGGTT
>JAOTQJ010000091.1:23489596-23529199 GCA_025642045.1 Solanum sejunctum
GAGGAAACTCTGTCAAAATTTTTGTGAAATTCCTTAGCTGTCGTAAGTAAAGATTCAGTGTAAGTGGTTGTCGCGGTACCCTATCGGCACCATTCGCGGCCCCTAGGTTGGGTCGTGACATGAAGTGTCCTTCTTGCAGGCTTATCGTTAAAAGGGATCTCTAAACTTTTCATTCCTTAAGTGGATAAAAGATTGTCACTTTGCGCCTTAAGTTGGGTTTTTTACAAATTTATCCTTAGAATGATCTTTAAACTTGCATCTTTTTTTATGAATGACGTAAAGTCTTTGGACGATGTAAAGTTTTTGATTCAGATGATGTCACACCTTATGTTTAAGCATTTGAAATATTGTAAAACCTTAAATTTATTATCTCAAGGTGGAGACATTAAACACATCCATTCATGCCTTATGTTTAAGTATTTTGGAATCTTGTAAAGCCTCAACTTTGTGATTTCAAGGCAAGGACATTAAACACATCCTTTTAAACATTTGAAATCTTGTAAAACCTCATATTTGTGATCTCAAAGGTAGGGACGTTAAACATATCCTTTCACACCTTATATTTCAGTATTTAAAATTTTGTAAAACCTCAAATTTGTGATATCAAGGTGGGGACATTAAACACATCCTGTCATACCTCGAGATTAAATTTTTGTGTTATAGTAAAACTCTCCATTGTGGGATTTCACTGGGTATGTTCTTGTATGGTAAAACTCTCCATTGTGCAACCTCCGCAAAACACAAATACCACTTCCTTTGACCTACAAAAAGGATGAACAAAAAAATATATATGTGAAAAAAAAGTCATACTTCAACAAAGACACCTGAAGGTTAGACTTCAAATTTGATTTAAAAATATGAAGAAGCACACTCCTATTTATAAGGTACTATAAAAAAAAAAAGGAAAGGATAGAGGCACCTGTAATCAGGGAAAAAGGGGGGGGGGGGAGTACTATAGAAAGAGGCTCAGCAGTAGCGGGGGATCCTAATTTCATGGAACAAAAGGTTTTGGGAATGAGAGTTGGTGGGAATGGTAACCAGGGCATAATTGGAAAGTTCTCATCTTTCAGTAAAGACTTCCTTTTTATATGACAAGGAAAACTCGCAACCACTATTCTTTAGGTGCGGATTACGTAAAACCCCTGCTCCTATGCAATAGTTTGTAAACCACACAGGAGAGGTGAACTACACTCGGCTAGCTCGGTGCGACGAGCTCAGTCCAGGAGGAAAACCCCTTGCTTTCATTGGTAAAGGGATTCGAATGTTAGATCCCCAACATGGAAGTCCCAAGCCCAAACCACTGGTCCACCTCGAAGGCAGTGTCAATGAAGACTTCTGGTGGTATCCTAGAAGTTATGCAGATTGCAATAAAGTGGCTAGAAGTTCTTTATGGCAAGAACTGAGAGACGAGCAACAACATCGGCGACCTTGGGTGGTGTGTAGTGACTCTAATGTCGCTAGGTATCCATTAGAAAGAACAAATTGTCACAGATTGAATGGTAAGAGGCCAGAATTTTCATCTCACATCGAATAGATAGAGCTGGTGGATCCTTCTTTATTTGGATAATCTTATACTTGGAAGAGAGGAGAGGGATTATAGTTGTGCTTCCAGGATCGATAGATTTCTACCTAGTGTAGAGTTGGGGGAGCATTTTACGCACATCAAATAGTGCAGCCTTCCCAGAATAGCCTATGATTGCAATCTTATTGTTTTTGACTTGTGGGGATGGGAGTGGAGAAAGTCTTATTATAAATTTGAGACATGGTGGTAGAAGTAGAGGGCCTTAAAGACGGGGTACACGAATGGTGGAATTCCGTTCAGGTGATTGGTAATCCTGGTCATGTACTTGCCGAGAAGCTGATAATGCTTAAAATAAAAATTCAAGGAGTAGAGCAAAGCCAACATGGTAAATTGGAGACAAATGAAAGAGGATATTGTTAATTTGATCTAAATTTGGAATCAGTTCAAGAACAAAGTTCTTTAGCAGTTGATGAGTTGTTACAGAAGATACATTTTGGCACTGAATTTGAAGAGGTAGCAAAGAAACAAGAGCTAACTTGGAAGCAGAGATCCAGGGTTCAATGGCTAAAACAACGGACAAGAGCACAAATTCTTCCACAGTATTACAACATCTCACAAGAGATTCAATTCCATGGAACCATTGGAGGTTGATGGGGCTACCAACAAGGATCCTGATCATATTAAGAAAGCAGTGCAAAACTTTTACAAAAAGCTATACAAGGAGATTGAACGCTGGAGTCCTAATTTGAGGTTGTGCAAAATTTCGAGGATCACCGAGGGGGAAAAATATGGTTACTAAGAGCTTTTGAAGAAGAAGAAAATAGACTGTCTAAACATGTGTGCTATGGAAAAGGCACTTGGTCCTGATGGATTTCCTATGGTGTTTTTTCAAACTTCTTAGGATCTCCTGAAGGCAGATATCAACCATCATTAACACTATCTAGTTTTCGACTCCAACCATTCCTTTGAGAAGAGCTTCATTGCAACTTTCATTGCCTTCGATCCCAAAGTGACCAGGAGCCTCAGATTTGAAAGATTTTAGGCCAATCAATTCGGTGGGTGAGTATACAAAATTATTGCCAGATTATTATCTGAAAGGCTGAAATATGTTGTGAGCAACTGGTCAACAAACACCAAATGACCTTTGTAAAAGGGAGACTGATCATCGATGCAACACTCATAACCAATGAATCTATAGATTCAAGAATGAAAGGGGTAGCGTCTAACATACTGTTCAAGCTAGATATAAAAAAAGCTTATGACCATGTGAATTATTCCCTCCTATTGCATACTTCTCAGACAAATCGGCTTTGGTAGCAGATGGCTGAAATATATTGAAATTTGCATCAAAACAGTCGGTGAATGGAGAACCTGTGGGTTTTTTCACATCAGAAAGAGGGTTGAGACAAGGGACCCCCTTTCCTCCTTTCTTTTCATTTTAGCAATTGAATGGTTAGATAGCATGATGAGTATTGCATCACAAGGAAGGTGGATTAGGGGTTTTCATAATTGGAGACAAAATGAGGGAAGTGAAGGAAGTTTGTCATATGCTTTATGCAGATGGCACCATCATTTTTTGTGACCCTACAGCAGAACAAATTAACTACATCAAAATGATATTCTAGTTTTGTTTGAAGCAGTTTCAGGGTTGAGAGTAAAGTAGGAAAAAGTAGTTTGTTCCTCGTAATGGGGTCTCTCATATTCAAGAATGGGAAAACATATTTGGCAGCAAAGTTGACCAAATAGCTACTACTTGTTTGGGCATCGAGCGCAAGGCATTAGAAATTTATGATGATATCTTGGAAAAGACAGAAAACTGACCAGATGGAAGGCACAATATTTGTCTTTAGGTGGTAGATTGGGCTTAATAATTTTGTACTAGACGCATTGCCTACTTATGTCATGTCTGTATAATCCTATCCCAACAAAAGAGGTTAAAAAACTGGACAAGCTAAGTGGGAATTTTCTATGGTAAGGAAATAAAGAAGAGAAAGGTTATTGTATGGTAAATTGGGAAACTGTGCTCTTGAACAAAGAAAGGAGACCTGGGAATTAGAAACCCGAGTTTGCAAAATGAGAGCTTGTTGATGAATTGGTTATGGAGATAAATTGGTGTGGAAGAAGCCCTATGGAAAGAGCTCTTAGGTTCAAAGTTCAGTGAGCTTAGCTCTTGGTGTACAGAGCCTGGTTCAAGAACCATATGGATTGGGAGTGTGGAGAACAATCAGGAACCTTTGGCCACTGATGGAAAATAATTTACATCTCAAGGTAGGAAATGGAAATAGGACTATCTTGGGAAGATGACTGGATTGAGCAAACCGCTCCCAGAGATAATTTTCCCCAATTTGTTTTTTTTTAGAAAGGTAAAAGTTACTTCTATATATATTCACATGGACATTCCACAAATAAGAGGAATGACCCACAAAAAGTTAGTGGCTAATCTATACTTATGCTAGTTGTAACATCATTGTCTACTACTATTTGCTTACACCAAAAGAAATATAAAGCTAGACAATCTTGTTTCAATCTCTGAATGCTTCTCTGCTTCCCTGCAAAACACCTCTGATTTCTTTCTAGCCATATTGTCCACCAAATGCAAGGTGGGACAATCTTCCATCTCTCCTCCTTTCTATCTGCATTACCATCCGTGTTCCAGCTTTTCAGAACATCTTTAATCCTCCCTGGTCTGACCCAAGTGATTTTCCTCTTGTTGATGAACATCTGCCACAGCTGCTCCGTCCATGTACAATGTAAAAAGAGATGGTTAACTGTCTCCCTCTGATCTTCACACAAAAAACATCTAGAGCATAAATGGCGCCCTCTCTTGTTCAGATTATCGTGAGTCAGAATAGCCTCCTTAGCCAGTAACCAAGTGAAGCAATTGACTTTGTAAGGAATCTTGGCTTTGTAGATCATCTTCCATGGCCAGTCAACTATCTCACTACCTGTTGGGGCAAAGAGGTTGTATGCTGAGCTCACTGTTAAACCCTACCACTTTCACATTCCCATACAAGTGAATCCCCCTCCTCAGACAGATCCTTGAGCTGATTGATAGTGACTAAGAGATCTGCAATAATTCCTAGCTCCCGATCATTGAAGTCTCTCCTGAAATGTAAATTCCAACTCTTATCTTGCCACATCTCTGCTATGCAAGCTTTCTGATTTTGACTCATCTCATACATCTCAGGAAATCTTTGCCTCAAAAGTGAGCGGACCACACCACTTGTCCTTCCAGAAACTGATTTTTCTTCCATTTCCCACTTTGTAGGAAGTTTTCCCTAACAGTAACCCGCAAAAGTTCCTAATGGATCTCCAAACACTAGAGCCATAAAGAGAAAAAACAGCAGGTGTCATCCATTTATCCTCCATACCATACTTAACAGCCACCACCTCCTTCCAAAGAAAGTTGTCATCAGAAGCAAACTTCCAAAGCCACTTCATCATTAGACTTTGGTTGTGACACCTCAAGTTTCTAATTCCCCCACCCCCCGTCTTCTTGCTGGTAATCAGTTCTTCCCACTTAACTAAGTGATATTTCCTCTTGTCCTTGTTCCCTTGCCAGAATAAAGTTCTACTAATAGTATCCAATCTTTGAATCACCCATGCTGGGGCAGGGAATATAGACATCATGTATGTAGGCAAGGCATTTAAAACACTGATGATGAGGGTTAATCTTCCTCCCCCCGAAAGATACTGACCTTTCCAGTTGATCAGTTTTCTCTCACACCTTTCTAACGCCCCACTCCAAATACTCTTGGATCTGCTTCTAGCCCCAAGAGGCATGCCTAGGTAAACTGTGGGTAGAATCCCTACTTTACCCCCCAAAGTAAGAGCTAGATCCTCAATGTTGGTCACTTCATTAATGGGTTATATGAAACTTTTATCCCAATTAATGTGGAGACCTGATACAGCTTCAAATACTATGAAAATGGCCCTGAGGACCAACCAGTTTGCTTTTGTGGAAACCCTGAAGCTATATTCTATGAGTGTTGGTTAGATCAGGGATGGTATATTTCATTTAGAAGATTGCTAAATGTTTGAGAAAGAAAAGGTGACATTTATTAGGAAAGCTAAGTGGAGTTAACATTGTCACGACATTTGTTGACAGGGTATTGTGGAAACATAACATGGATGGGGTCTTCACAGTAAATAGTGCATACAAGAGAGATCTGCTGGGGTGACTGAGCTATTTCTGAAAAAGTGTCATCCCTACAAAAGTAAAATCTTCACTTGGTTGGTGATTAAGAGAGCATGCCCTACTCAGGAAGTGCTACAAAAGAACGGAAGACAACTAGTTCCAAGATGCTTTCTTTGTAGGCTCTAGTTAGCCATTCATTTACCTCATCAATGTTATCCAACAAAATTGGATCAATTCTATTGCAAGCTTCGTGACAGCGCTTCAATGTTCTATTGTATCTAATGTATGCTAGATTATTGAGACACGATAGCTCAAGCCTATCCCTCTTTTTGGAAAGAATCTATGCGTTAGTTGTAGGGAATATTAGTTTATACTTATAATAATGTAATGTAGAAATTAGAATACATTCCTTCTCATATTTATTCCAAAAAGAAAATATGCTTCTCTTTTTTCACCAGCCATTCTGCCCGTTCAGGCGCTGTGCCTTTTCTCATTGTCATTTGTTGCCCTTTCTTTCCTCTTAGCTATCCACACATGAAGATCATCGTAGGTATGCTTGACTTATGTTTCGGTGCTATATTACACAGGAGTACATTATGGGTGTGTGTGTGGTGACAAATGTGGTTCTAGATGCACAAACCTAGAGATGAACGCCTCTTGGTTTGGTCAAGCTCAATGATATATTATTACTAGAAACTAGCATTTACTAAGTAGCGGTGTAGAATCTTCTCAACACGAATTCTTACAGGGATCATCATTGATTGAAAAGATGCAATGTTTGAGAAAATGCCTATACTTCCATATATATTCACATGTGTGTGTATTTGTGAGGATACGAGCTCAAAGCTCTGCTCTATTATAAAAAAGATGTGCTAAGCGAGTCAATTGCTACTCTCTAGGGTGAGTGATACTATGTTGCACCCTGAAATTCTTATTGAACAATGGAAAACATTAAACCATATTGGCTGTTTCTTTTCTTTCAGAGCTTTGTTACTCTCTCATCCTGCTAACTCATTAGAAATTGATAAGCTAGGAGGTCAAGTGATTTCCAACCTTCTTAAGAACTTGATGGAGAAGTATTTAAGTGGTAGAATATGATGTTCGCCTGAGTGCTTGTAAACGTTTATATTATCAGTTCTGCATGGTTTATCAATTTTTAGAACTTCCAGCGCTACAATCCAATGTTTGCTTGAATATTTGTGCGTGCAAATCACGGTATATTCAGTTTCTAATTTTCAATCAGATTGATATTCGCCTACCAATCAAAAACATTAGTAGATTGATGTTCACTTTGTATACTGATGATAAACTTTAATTTGTACAATCAACAATAATTTGGTGCACTATCCCTGCATGACATTCTTCTACTTTGTTTTTGTCTATCAGTGGCACAGCAGTCTGAAAATTCAAAACCAGACCGAAGAAGAAGTGATGAGCAAGAGCATGTTACTGTTGCACGTGCACTACAAAGGTACATTTTGAAGGCGAGGCTGGCGAAGATATCATTCCCAATTAAATTTCCAACACCTAATCCAAGACCATCGAGTGTACAGCAGCTTCCATCTACTACATCAAAACTTCTTCCCCTAATATGTCCTAGAACGGCTCCTCGCGGTAGACCAGTCAGTCAATTATGTCTAAAACCTGCTTCTCAAAGTAGACCCATTGAGACTACGGGAAGTGACGCTTCATTGAGTCCAAGGACTGCTCAAACCATCAATAATATTTTAAATGACACCTTTGCTATGGATAGTCACAGAGTTCGACCAGAGAAGTTCCCTGCTGCTGGTGCAGCACCATATATTCCTGTCAGGCATTTTGGCCCACACCATCGGATGGCTCCTCCAGTGACGATACGGAATGCGATTCCTGTTTTCTCTGCACCACCACTTCCTCAATCATCTCAGCCTCCTAGGGTGATGAGGCCTCCAAGTCTGGGAGTGGCACCACCTGTCTGTATAAGACAAGCCGTGCCGGTTTATGCTGCACCCCCTGTTCGGGCAAAGGAACTTCCCACATTAGATAGGGTGATGAAGCATTCAGGTCTGGGGGTGGCGTCGGTTTATGCTGTGCCCCCTGTTCCTAAAGCTCCACCTCTTCTTGTTGACGAACCGCCAGTGTCGAAGGCACCCGAAGTTCAGGTACTTGACTTACCAACTTGTAAAGCAGTGCTAGGCGTGGCCGAACTGCCACATGACCATGCTGAAGAGAAATCATGTTCTGAAGTCCAACCAACTAAAAAAGAGGAGCCAATTGACTTGGAAATTTCAAGCAGCGAGACAATGCCGGTAGAAGGAACCAAGATTGCATCTGAGGAGAAGCCACATGACCATTCTGAAGAGGAGCCAATTGACTTTGAAGTTTCAAGCAGCGAGACAATGCCGGTGGAAGGAACCAAGCTTGCAGCTGAGGAGAAGCCACATGACTCTCTGGAAATTGAGAATTTGAAACAGCTGGAGATTTGATCGGTGTATGCCAGGAATGGCATGTTACAAACTACAGAAACTTCAGTACGCTTTTGTTCTGCCCTTCTGGGATTTAGTTTGCAAGTCTTTATGTAGTCTTAGAATATATCTGCTCCTTGCACATTTTTTTCATTTGGAATAGTTTTATTGAGATAGTTGTAGCTACATTTCTGCTGTTTTCGAGTTCCCTTGTGGTCCATTACCTGCAACCTTGGAGTTTTGCCCCGTGTCTATGTGCTTGTTGCTTCACTGGAATCTGTTGTGGACGCATGAAGTAAAAGAACCACATTGTGTCGTCTACAACAATTCCAACGAAGCAAATAAAGTTACAACCCATATTGCATGAGATAAAACACTATCCCCCCCTTCCCTCCTCATTTTGGTTGACAATTGTGGCTATTACACATGTGCCTGACACAAGGCAAAGCTCTGTGACATTTTCTCATGCCATAGATATGGGTATGTTTACTTCGGCCTTGGTAAACTAGTTTGGCCGAAATGTATGTATCCCTAACTCCCTTCCCTTTTTCCCCATGGTGTTCAGGTCAGGTTATTTGCACCTCGACTAATCTTATGAGATACTTATCACCTTCCACCAGCCATAAGTACTAGATAACTTTGTTCGTCAAGGCTAGAAGTTGGAAAGTAATCACCTAGTATTTTGTCTGGTTTGGGATTTGAACCTAAAATTTCATGTTTCGATAATTCCCAACTGCCCTTTGGCAATTGTGAGCTACTTCGTCTTCTTGAGACGAGGCAAACTTCTAAACTATTTCCTTTCCCCCCTTTTTTGTTTATGGGCTAAACACATGATTTTGTACTTTACTAAGAGTATTTAATAAAGTAAAGAGAAAAATCAGATTGCTTCTGCAAAGTGATCCATTGATGCAACAAGCATATAAATAAGCTTGTTGACAATTCTGGCCTGTGGGCTACACATGCATCTTTTTGACACTAGTCAGAAGTCTTGAGTTCTTTTTTTCTTCTTTTTGACAATTATAGTAATACATGGTTTTCCCCCCTACTTTGTTAAGAGGGTACCCAATAAAGTAAACTACATTGTTATTCCTTTGCCCTCCTCTTTTTGGCAATTATGGGTCATCAAACATGTGTTCATAACACGAGGTGAAGCTCTAAGCTACTCTTTATTTTCCTGTTTTTGACGATTGTGGACAATAACACATGATTTTTTGAACTCGAAAGGTTACCTAATACGTAGAGACTCACGTTGCTACAATGCAACAAACACATACATATTTCACGATGGATGAACCCGCAAAATTTGGTGTCAAATAGAGTTGGTCAGTCATACTTCTAAAAAATTGACTTTAAGTTTGATGAACAAATTTTTTAGTTTTTGCGCCCTTGGTGGGTTTTACTCAAGTTGATTTTACATTTCTCTATTGTCTTACTATCCCTACCCAGAATTTGCTCTTAGTGCCTTTCAAATGGACCTTGTTTTCTCAAGGAATTCGTGGCGCATGATTCAACATTGTCTTCGTAAATAGTAGTTAGTTGAATATACTAAAAGAGTTCTATATTCAAGAGAGTTCTTTATGGCACATTTCTATTTCAAGGAGCAAAATATTCTTCTTCTTCTTTTTCTTTTTCTTTAGTCTTTTTTGTGTCGAATCGGGTTTGTATTTCCCCAAGATAGATTGAGAGACGACTTTCTTAAGCAAAATGTCAAATTTTAGTTTAAATTGAGTTTTGCGCCGCATGTATTCACAAAAAATTTTAGTGGCAAAGGAAAGTTTCAAATGATTTCAAAATTGAAAAAAGTGAATTGGAAAGCAATCATTTGTCATGGCACGTACATTCTTGATGTAGCTTTTGATTTACAAGCGTGCGGGGCAAATTTTAGCATTTAAAGGCTATGTGATTTCGTGTATGTTAGCCTATGTATTTTTAGCGGGCTCTTTACAAAGGGTTACATGGAATTTTTCAAGAAAAATGGGCCTGGAGCTTTGGCACCCTCGAATTTATGGGCTAACACCTACGAAAAATTGAGAAAATTGCTTGATTCCTGTTCCAGAGCCCATAAATTTCTCTGGCGCCGTCCAACGCCACCGGGCCTATTGGAACTCTTAGCGGGCTTATTACGTGACAGTAATGTGGAATTCTGCTCGAAAAATTGATCGAAAGCCCTAACATCCTCAGAATTCATGGGTAACACCCACAAAAAATGAGAAAGTTGCCTGATTCCTGTTCTAGAGATCATAAAATGCTATCGAGTGTCGTTGGACACCACTGGGCCTACTAGAGCTCTTAGCGAGCTCATTAGCAACAGGTACGTCAAATTTTCCAAGAAAACTGGGCTTGGCACACCTTCGATCTATGGGCTAACACCCATGAATAACTAAGAAAATCGCCCAATTCCTATTTCAGAGCCCATAAAATACCATCGGGCGCCGTCCAATGCCACCGGGCTTACTAGAACTCTTAGGGGGCTTGTTAGGGACGATACGTGAAATTTCCTAAGAAAAAGGGGCTCGGTCACCCACAAAAAATAGAGAAAATCTCTTGATTCATGTTCGGAGACCGTAAAATGCTACCAGACATTATCCAATACCATCGAGCCTACTAGAATTCTTAGTGAGCTCATTACAAAAGGGTATGTGGAATTTTCTAAGAAAAATAGGCCCCAAGCCTTGACATCCCTGAATCTGTGGGCTAACACCCATGAAAAAACTAAAAAAATCACATGATTCTTATTCCAAAGACCATAAAATACTATCGGGCATGGTCCGAAACCACCGGGCCTACTGGAACTCTTAGTGGACTCGTTATGGATGGGTAGGTAGAATTTTTTGAGAAATGGGCTCGGATCCTCGGCACCCCCCGAATCCATGGGCTAACAAACATGAAAATTTGAGAAAATCGTCTGATTCCTATTTCGGAGCCCATAAAATGCTACCAGACGCCATCCAATGTCACCGAGCCTATTAGAACTGTTAGCTAGCTTGTTACAGACTGGAATTTGAAAGTTTTAGAGAAAAATGGGCCCAGAGTCCCGATATCCCATGAATACTTGGGCTAACAACCACGAAAAACTAAGAAAATCACCTAATTCTTGTTCTGGAGCCCATAAAATGCTACCAGGCACAGTCGAATGTCATCAAGCCTACTAGAACTCTTAGTGGGCTCGAAAAGGATTGGCACATGAAATTTTCTGAGAAAAATGGGCTCGGAACCCTTGCACCACCCGAATCTATGGGCTATCACCCACGAAATATTGAAAAAATCACCCAATTCCAATTCTAGAGCCCATAAAATGCTACTCCGTGCCATCCGACGCCACCGGACCTACTAGAACTCTTAGAGGGCTCATCATAGACGAGTATATGGAAATTTCTAGGAAATAGAGCCTGAAGCCCTGACACACCTTGAATCTGTGGGTTAACACTCATGAAAAATTAAGAAAGTTGCCTGATTTATATTTCAAAACCCATAAAATGCTACCTAGTGCCGTCCGATGTCATCGAACCTACTAGAACTCTTAGTTAGCTCGTTACGAATGGGTACATGAAATGTTCTGAGAAAAATGGGTTTAGAATCACGGCACCCCCCAAATGCTTGGGCTTAGACCCACAAAAATCTGAGAAAATTGCTTGATTCTTGTTTTGAAGCTCATAAAATTCTACAGGGCACCGTCTGATGCCACTGGGGCTTGCTAGAACTCTTAGAGGTATCGTGATGGACGGGCACATGGAGTTTTCTAAGAGAACTCGGCCAGAGCCCCAACAACCCCCCGAATTTGTGGGCTAGGAGCAACAAACATTGGGTAAATAGCCTGATTCATGTTTCGAAGCCCATAAAATGCTACTAGGCACTATTCGATCAGTGGGCTAACACCAACTGCCAAAATTGCCTGATTCCTATTTTGGAGCCCATAAAATGCTACCAAGTGTCGTTTGGTGCCACCGGGACTACTGAGACACTCTTGGCGGGCTCATTATTGATGGGTTCGTATAAGTTATTCTGGAAAAATTTGCTCAAAGTGCCGGTAGCCTCAAAATCCATGGGCTACACCCACAAAAAATAATTGAAATGGCATGATTCATATTTCAGAGCCCATAAAATACTAACAAGCATAGTTCGGTGCCACCGAGCCTACTAGACTCTAGGCGGGCTCGCTACAGACAGGTGTTTATAATTTTTCCAAAAACATGGAAAGAGCCTTAGGAACCCTAGAATTCATAGGCTGACACCCGAGAAAATCTGACGAAATCTCTCGATTCGATTCTTATTTTGGAATCCATAAAATGCCACCAGGCATCATCCGACACCATCGAGCCGATTGGAACTCTTAGCAAGCTCGTTATGGATGGGTTCATATAATTTTTCAAGAAAAATGGACAAGGAGTCTCGACAACCCCAGAATTCATAGGCTAAAACCTACGAAAATAGCGACCCCGAGGCCCGAGTAGCGCCATAAACCCTAGGCTAACACCCATAAAAAACTGATTTAAAATCGCCTATTTTCCATTGCTTGGCTCATAAAATCCTACTAGACATCTTATGGCGCTGTTGGGCATCCCAAGGCTCTTGTCGATCTCATTATGAATGTGTTAGTGTAATTTTTCAAAAAAGTTGACGTAGAGTCTCGAGCAGCCCAAGAAGCCGTGGGCTATACCCATGAAAACTGTTGAAATTGCCTGTTTCATGTTGCTTGGCCTATAAAGTCGTACCAAGTGTTCCGCGGCTCTATCGGACCACATGAGGCTTTTACCAGGCTTGTTACAGATGAGTCAGTGTAATTTTTAGAGAAACTTGGCTACTTGCCTAGAGCAGCGCCACAAACCATGGGCTAACGCACTCGAAAAACTATTGAAATTGCTATCAAATTCTTGGTAATCAGTATTCGGAAGAAAGTTTCATAATGCTTGGCCCATAAAATCCTACAAGGCATCCTGCGATGTCGCTGGGCCACCTAGTCCTCTTGTCGGGCTCGTTTTGGACGAATCTGTGCAATTTTTTAGGAAAGTTATCCCGGATCGCCTGGCAGCGACACAAATCGTAGTCTAACACCCATGAAAAATAGCCAAAATCGCCTGCTTCCTATTGCTTGGCCCATAAAATCCATCCAGGTATCCTATAGTGCCGCCGGGTCAACTGAGGCTTTTTGGACTCATTACAGATGGCTTGTTGTAAGTTTTCCAGTTAGTTGGATAAGATCTTCGGGCAGCACCACAAATTGTGGGCTAACGCTTACAGAAATTTGCTAAAATTGCATGTTTCCTATTGCTTGGCCCATAAAATCCTACCCGACGTCCTGTGCCGGCGCCGAGCCACCTAGGACTTTTGTCGGGCTAGTTATAGAGGGTTGGTGTAATTTTTCAAGAAAGTTGGCCAGGATCCTCGGGCAGTGCCACAAATCGTGGGCTAACACCTACAAAAAACTGCGTAAATCACCTATTTTTGATTGCTTGGACCATTAAAATCCTACCAGGCATCCTTCGACACCACTGGGCCACCTTAGCCTCTTGTCGGGCTCGTTACAGATGGGTCGGTATAATTTTTTGGGAAAGTTGACACTAATCCTTGTGTAGCGCCACAAACCATCTTACATCCATTAAAAGTTTTCAAAATTGCCTATTTCTTATTGCTTGACCCATAAAATCATATCAGGTGTCCTGCCGTGCCGCTGGGCTAACTGGGCCTCTTGATGGGCTTGTTATGGATAGGTTAGTATAGTTTTTTGGGAAAGTTGGCTCGGATCCTCGGACAGCGCCATAAACCATGGACTGACACCTACAAAAAATTATCAAAATGGTTGTTTCCTGTGATTTGACCCATAAAATCCTACCAGGAGTCCTAAGGCATCGTCGGACCACCTGGACACCTTTTCAGGCTCGTTATGGATGGGTCAGTGTAATGTTTCAGTACATTGTCCCGAATCCCCCGATAGCGCCACTAACAGTACACTAACACCCACGAAAAATAACCCAAATCGCCTATTTCCTGTTTCTTGGCCTAAAAATTCTTATCGGACATCTTACGACACTGCTGAGCCACCTGGGTCTCTTGCCAAGCTCATTACGGATGAGTTCGATGTAATTTTTAGAGAAAGTTGGCCTTGATTCTTGACCTGCGCCACAAAACGTGGGTTAACACCCATGAAAAATCACAAAAATTTCTAAAATCACATGTTTCCTATTTTTTAGCAAATAAAATCTTACAAGGCTTCCTACAGTGTCACCGGGCCACCTGAGCCTCTTGTTGGGCCCGTTAGTGTAATTTTTCTAGAAAGTTTGCTTGAATCCCCAGCAACGCCATAAACTGTGGGCTAACACCCATGAAAAACTGCCAAAATGCCCATTTTCTCTTGCTTGGCCCATAAAATCCTACTAGGCATCCTGCGCCGCCGCCAAGCCACCTGGTCATTTTTCCAAGCTTGTTATGGATAGGTCGGTGTAATTTTTCAGGAAAGTTGGCTCGAATCCCCAGGCAGGACCACTAATCGTAATCTAACAACCATGAAAAACTGCTCGAATAACTTGTTTCCTATTGCTTAGCCCATAAAATACTACTAGGTGTATTGCGGCACCGCTAGCCCACCTGGGCCTGTTGCCGGGATTATTACGGAAGGTTTGATGTAATTTGTTTGAAAATTTGGCTCAACCCCTCGGTACACGACAAACCATCTAATACCTAGGAAAAACTACCAAAATCACCTGTTTTCTATTGCTTCGCCCATAAAATTCTACCCGATATCCTGCGGAGCTTTCGGGCCACCTGGGCCTCTTTATGGGCTCATTACGGACAACTCATTATAATCTTTTGTGAAATTTAGCCTGAATCCCCTGGCAGCTATACAAATCGTGGGCTAATACCCATGAAAAACTATAAAAAATCTCTGTTTCCATTTGCTTGGCCCATAAAATCTTACTAGGCATCTTGAGCACTGCTAGACCACCTAGGCCTCTTGCCAGGCTCGTTACGGATAAGTCGATGTAAGTTTTTAGGAATGTAGGCTTAATCCCAGGGCCGCGCCACAAATCATGGACTAACACCCGTGAAAAATTGTTAAAATTGCATGTTTCCTGTTGCTTAACCCATAAAATCCTACCAGGAATACTGTGATGCTGTCGATCAACTTGGGCTTCTTGTCGGGCTCGTTACGGATGTGTTGATGTAACTTTTTATGAAAGTTGGCTTGGATCTTCGGGCAGCACCAAAAACCGTGGGCTAACACCCTTGAAAAATAGCCAAAATCTCTTGTTTCCTGTTGCTTTACCCAAAAAATCATACCAGGCATCTTGCAGCACCGTCGGGCCACCTAGGCCTCTTGCCGAACTCATTACAAATGAGTCAGTGTTAATTTTTAAGAAAGTTGTCTCGAATCCCCGAGCTGTGCTATAAACCCTGTGCTAACAACCACGAATATGTTGATGTATGTTTTTGGGAGTGTTGGCCCGGGCACCCGGGCGACGCCACAAACCGTGCGCTAACACGTGAAAAACCACCCAAACCACGTGTGTCCTATTGCTTGGCCCATAAAATCCTACCAGGCGATCTGCGGCACCGCCTGACTATCTAGGCCTCTTGAGGGCTCGTTACGATGGATCAGAGTATTTTTTATGAAAGATGGCTCGAATCCCCGGGTAGCACCATAAACCATGGTCTAACACCTACTAAAAACTGCCAAAATCGCCTGTTTCCTGTTGCTTGGCTCATAAAATTCTACCAGCCGTCTGGCGGCACTGTCGAGACATTAGGGCCTCTTTTGGGGCTTGTTAGAGATTGGTCAGTATAATATTTTGGGAAAGTTGGCTCAGATCCTCGGGCAGTGCCACAAACCGTGGGCTAACACCCACAAAAAATTGCATAAATTGCCTATTTCCAATTGCATATCCTATTAAATCCCGCCAGGCGTCTTTCGGCGTTGCCAAGCCACCTTGGCCTCTTGCCGGTTTCGTTACGGATGATTCAATGTAAGTTTATGGGAAAGTTGGCTCAAATTCCCAGGCAACACCATAAATTGTGGGCTAAAACCCACAAAAAATTACTAAAATAGTCTGTTTGGAAAAATTAGTTCGGATCTCTGGGCAGCGCCACAAACCATGGGCTTACACCCATTAAAAATTGCCAAAATCGCCTATTTTTTATTGCTTGACCCTGGGCCAAGGAACAGGAGACTGGTGATTTCAGCAGCTTTTTGTAGGTGTTATCCCACTGATTCTGGCGTTGCATAGGGTTTCGGTACAACATTCTCAAAAAATCATATGAGTGGATCTACAATGAGCCTGATAAGAGGCCCAGGTAGCCCAACTACATTGGGGGTGGCCTGGTAGGATTTTACGGGCCAAGGAATAGGAAATAGGCAATTTTAGCATTTTTCTGTGGGTATTAACCCAAAGATTCTGGCACTGCATGGGGCTCCAGCCCAAAATTCCTGAAAAATCATACTAGTGGGTCTACAATGAGCCCGGTAAGAGCCCAGATGGCCCGTCAATATTGGTGGAGGCCTGGTAGGATTTTATGGGCCAAAGAATAGGAAACAGGTGATTTTGGCAGTTTTATGTGGGTGTTAGCCCATCGATTCTGGCGCTGCATGGGGCTCCAATGCAACATATACAAAAAAATCATACGAATAGGTCCGCAATGAGCCCGACAAGAGGCCCAAGTGGGCCGACGACGTTGGGGGAGGAATGAAAGGATTTTATGGGCCAAGGAATAGGAAACAAGCAATTTTAGCTATTTTCTATGAGTGTTAGCCCACTGATTCTGGCGTTGCATGGGGCTCCAATGTAACATTTCCAAAGAATCATACGAGTGGGTCTGCAATGAGCCCGATAAGAGGTCCAGGTGGCCTGGCGGTGTTCGGGGAGGCCTGGTAAGATTTTATGGCCTAAGGAATAGGAATCAAGCGATATCAACAGTTTTCTATGGGTGTTAGCCCACTGATTCTGGCGCTGCATGGGGCTCCAGTGGCTCATTCCCAAAAGATTCATACGATTGGGTCCGCAATGAGCACGACAAGAGGCCCAGGTGGCCCTACAGTATTGGGGAAGGCCTAGTAGGATTTTATGATTTAAGGAATAGGAGATAGGCGATTTCGCCAGTTCTCGGTGGATATTAGCCCATGGATTCTGGTGCTGCATGGGGCTCTAGCGCAACATTCCTAAAAAATGATACAAGTGGGCCCACAATCAACTCATCGAGAGGACCAGGCGCCCAATGGCATTGGGGGAGTCGTGGTAGGATTTTATTATCCAAGGAACAAGAAATAAGCAATTTTTGCAGTTTTGTATGGGTTTTAGCCCAAAGATTCTGGCATTGCATAGGCTCCGATGCGATATTCCCAAAAAATCATATGAGTGGGTCTGCAATAATCCCGACAAGAGGTCCAAGTACCCAACAGCATAAAGGGAGGCCTGGTAGGATTTTGTAGTCTAAGGAATAGAAAACTAGCAATTTCGGCAGTTTTCTATGGGTGTTAGCGCATGGATTGTGGCGCTGCATAGAGCTACAATGCGACATTCATGAAAAATCATATTATTAGGTCCGCAATGAGACCAGCAAAAGGCCTATGTGGCCCAATGACGTTGGGGGAGGTCTGGGAGGATTTTTTTGGCCAAAGAACAGGAAACAAGTAATTTTGACAGTTTTCTATGGGTGTTAGCCCACGGATTCCTACGCTGCATGGGGCTTCGATGCAACTTTTAAAAAAATTATACGAGTGGGTCCAAAACTATCCCAACAAGAGGTTTAGGTGGCCCGATGAAGTTGGGAGAGGCCTATTAGGATTTTATGGGCCAAGGACAAGGAAACAGATGATTTTGGCAATTTTCTATAGGTGTTAGCCCATATATTCTAGTGTTGCAAGGGGCTCCGATACAACACTCTTGAAAAATCATACGAGTGGATGCTCAACAAGCCCGACAAGAGTCCTAGATAGCTCGATGGCGTTGGGGGAGGTCTGGTAGGATTTTTTGGGCCAAGGAACTGGAAAATAACAATTTTCGCAGTTCTCTATGGGTATTAGCCCACAGATTATGATGTTGCATATGGCTATGACGTAACATTCTCGAAAAATCATATTAGCAGGTTTGCAACGAGCACGGTAAGAGACCCAGGTGGCCCAGCAACATTGGGGGAGGCCTAGTAGGATTTTATGGGCCAAGGTACATAAAACGGGCGATATCAGTAGTTTTCTATGGGTGTTAGCCCACGAATTCTGGTGCTTCATGGGGCTCTGGTGCAATATTCCTGAAAAATTATACGAGTAGGTCCGCTCGAGCCCGATTAGAGGTCTAGGTGTCCTGGTAACATTTGGGGAGGCCTGAAAGGATTTTATTGGCCAAGGAACAGGAAAATAGAAGATTTTCGCATTTTTCTCTGTGTTAGTCTATGGATTCTAGTGCTATATGGGGCTCCAGTGCAACATTCTAAAAAATATGATTGGGTTTGCAACGAGCCCGACAAGAGGTCAAGATGGACCGATGGAGTTAGGGGAGGCCTGCTAGGATTTTATGTGCCAAGGAACAACAAGCAGGCGATTTCAACAGTTTTCTGTGGGTGTTAGCCCACGTGTTCTGGCATTGCATGGTGCTCCGATGCAACATTCCCAAAATCATACGAGTGAGTCTGCAATGAGCCCAGCAAGAGGCCCAGGTGGCTCGGTGGAGTTGGGGGAGACCTTGTAGCATTTTATGGGCCAAGAAATTAGAAATCGATGATTTCGGTAGCTTTCTATTGGGTGTTAGCGCACAGATTCTGGCGTTACATGGTGCTCCGGTGTAACATCCCCAAAATATCATGCGAGTGGATCCATAACAAGCTCAAAAAAAAGCCGAGGTGGCCTGACGATATTGGGGGAGCTCTTGTAAGATTTTATGGGTCGAGGAACATTAAATAGGCGATTTCAGCTCCATAGCAACAATCTCAAAAAATCATATGAGTGGGTTCGCAACGAGCCTAGCAAGAGGCCCTGGCGGTCCGATGACTCTGGGGAGGCCTTGTAAGATTTTATGGGCCAAGTTACAGGAAATAGGTGATTTTGATAGTTTTTTGTGGGTGTTAGCCTATAGATTCTTGCGCTGCATGAGGCTTTGATGCAATATTCCTGAAAAATTATATCAGTGGGTCTCCAACGAGCTCGGTAAGAGGCCGAGGTGGGTCGATAATATTAGGGGAGGCCAGGTAGGATTTTATAGGCCAAGGAATAAGAAATAGGAGATTTCAGCAGTTTTCTGTGGGTGTTAGCCCACGGATTTTGGCGCTGTGTTAGCCCACGGATTTTGGCGCTGCATGGGCTTTGGCGTAACATTCCTAAAAAATCATATAAGTGGATCCGCAATGAGCCCGACAGGAGGCCCGACAGTGTTGGGGAAGGCGTGGTAGGATTTTATAGGTCAAGGAATAGGAAATAGGCGATTTAGGTAGTTTTCAGTGGGTATTAGCCCATGGATTCTGGTGATGCATGGGGATCCGACATAATATTCCTGAAAAATCTTACGAGTGGGATCACAATGAGACTGGAAAGAAGCCCAAGTGGCCCGACGACATTGGGGGAGGCATGGTAGGATTTTATGGTCTAAGGGACAAAAAATATAAGATTTTCGCAGTTTTTTATGGGTTTTAGCCCACAGATTTTGGCACTGCATGGGGCTCTGATGCAACATATTCAAAAAATCATATGAGTGGATCTGCAATGAGCTCAGCAAGTAGCCCAAAGCCCAACAGCGTAAGGGGAGGTCTGGTAGGATTTTATGGGCTAAGAAAAAGAAAACAAGCGATATTCAGCAGTTTTCTGTGGGTGTTAGCCCACGGATTATGGCGTTGCATGGGGATCCACACATCATTCACAAAAAATCATATGAGTAAGTTTGCAATGAGATCGACAAGAGACCCAAGCGGCCCGACAGCGTTGGGGGATGCCTGGGAGGATTTTTTGGGCCAAAGAAATGGATTCTGGAGCTGCATTGGGCACCAATGCAACATTTCTGAAAATTCATATGAGTGTGTCCGCAACTACCTCAAAAACAGGCCTAGGTGACCCAATGGCATTTGGGGAGGCCTGGTAGGGTATTTGGGCCAAGGAATAGGAAACAAGCGATTTCAGTAGTTTTCTATGGGTGTTAGCCCACGTATTCTAGCGCTGCATGGGGCTTCAGTGTAATATTCTTGAAATATGATATAAATGTATCCTCAACGAGCCCAACAAGAATCCCAGGTGGCCCGACGATATTGGGGGAGGCCTGGTAGGATTTTATAGGCCAAAGAATATGAAACAGGTAATTTTGACAATTTTCTGTTGGTGTTAGGCCACAAATTCTAGAACTCATTTGGGCTTTGATACAACATTCCTAACATATCATATCAGTCGGTTCGCAATGAGCTCGACAAGAGGCCCAGGTGGCCCAGTTGTGTTGGGGAGGCCTGGTAGGCATTTATGGGCCAAGGAATAGGAAATAAATGATTTTGACAGTTTTCTGTGGGTGTTAGCCCACGGATTCTGGTGCTACATTAGGCTCCGACATAATCCTTTTTTCAGTTATAAGGCGGAGAGAGGGAGGCAACTGAAACTTGTAGAGTCGAATTTACGCTCTTTCCTCCTCTTTTGATAAGCTTTTGATAGCCGTTGTCGTACTCAAGTACCCTTACAGGGGAATCCACTTCTGAGATGGAGAGAATCCCGGGATACATATGCTCTTTTCAGGGTTGAAAGAAGAAGTAAGCGCAACTATTGGACTTCTTTGTGGTATGGGCAATATGTCTAGTCACCTGGTCTTTAGGATTCTTACGATAGTAGGCGAGACTAAGCAGAAATACGAAATCTAGGTAATTCTTTATCCACTCTACCGGATCAATCACATTTGAGACCTAAGGAGGGAGAATTAGCGACATCTCCTTTGAGAAGAGCCCATATTCTTTGGTTAATACTATGAGATAGATTAGGAAATTCTTCATTTTTTGGGTCAAGATTTGCATTTAGCTGAGGTAGAAATTCATTAGCAAGTGGAAAGTAAAAAAGGGGGGTCATTCTCTTCTAATTGAACTATTCCTGAATAATCATATGAGTGGGTCTGCAACGAGCCTGACAAGAGGCCCATATGTCCCAATGGAATTGGAGGAGGCTTGGTTGAATTTTATGGCCAAGGAACAAGGATAAGGCAATTTCGACTATTTTCTGTTGGTGTTAGCCCACACATTCATGCGATGCATGGGGCTTTGGCGCAACATTCCTGAACAACCATATGAGTAGGTCAGCAACAAGCCAGAAAGAGGCCCAAGCAGGCTGGCGATGTGGGGGGAGGCCTAATAGGATTTTATGGGCCAAGAAAAAGGAAACAAATGATTTTGGTAGTTTTCTGTGGGTGTTGGCCTACGAATTATGGTGCCGCATGGGGCTTCAACTCAGCATTCCTAAAAAATCATACGAGTGGGTCTGTAATGAGCCTCGAAAGAGGCCCAGGTGGCCTAGCGACGTTGGGAGAGGCTGGATAGGACTTTATGGGCTAAGAAACAGGAAGTAGACGATTTCAACATTTTTTTGTTGGTGTTAGCCCATAGCTTCTGGCGCTGCATAGGGCTCTGGTGCAACATTCCCAAAAAAATCAAACGAGAGTGTCCACAAGGAGCTCGTCAAGGGGCCTAGGTGGCCTGGTGGCATTGGGGGAGGCCTGATAGAATATTATGTGAAAAGGAACAAGAAATAGGTGATTTCAGTAGTTTTCTATGGGTGTTAGCCCACCTATTCTAGCGTTGCATGGGGAACTGGTGTAACATTCTCAAAAAATTATGAGTGGGTTTGCAACAAGACCGACAAAAGGCACAGGTGGTCGGCGGCTTTGGGGAAGGCCAGTGGGATTTTATGGGCCAAGGAACTTGAAACAGATGATTTCAGTAGTTTTCTGTGGGTGTTAGCCCACGAATTCTAGTGCTACAAGGGGCTTTGATGCAATATTCCCAAAGGATTTGCAATGAGCCCAATAAAAGGCCCAGTTTGTCCGGTGGCATTGGGGGGGGCCTGGTAGGCATTTATGGGCAAAGCAACAAGAAACAAGTGATTTCAGCAGTTTTTATGGGTATTAGCCCACAAATTCTAGCATATAATTAGGCTCTGGCATAATATTCTTAAAACATTATATGACAGCAACGAGCCTGACAAGAGATTTTAGTAATTTTCTATAGGTGTTAGCCCATGCATTCTGGCATTTCATGTGGCTCCTGCAAACATTCTCAAAAAATCATACAAGTGGGTCCGCAACTACGATATTGGGGGAGGCCTGATATGATTTTATGGGCTAAGGAAAAAGAAATAGGCAATTTTGTCAGTTTACTTTTGGTGTTAGACTACGTACTCTAGCGCAGTATGGGGCTCCAATGCAACATTCTCGAAAAATCATATGAGTGGGTTTGCAATGAGTTCGGAAAGAGACCCAGGTTGCCCAGTAGCATTAGGGTAGGCTTGGTAGTATTTTATGGGTTAAGGAATGGGAAACATGCGATTTCGGTAGTTTTCTATGGGTGTGAGCTTACGAATTCTGGCATTGCATAGGGCTTCAAAGCAATATTTTTGAAAAACCATACGAGAGGATCTACAATGAGCCCAGCAAGAGGCTCGGGTAACTAGGCTGTGTGGAGGAGGCCTGGTAGGCATTTATTGGCCAAGGAACAGAAAATAAGTGATTTTGGTATTTTTTTGTGATCCTTTATTTATAGTTCTTGCATTAATCGGTCTGGAATTAGGTGTAGTTATATCACAAGCTCATGTTTGTTAGCCCACAGATTCTAGCATTACATGGGGCTCTAGCACAACATTCTTGAAAAATCATACAACTGTCTCGGGTAAGATTTTATGGGCCAAGGAACATGAAACATGCAAGTTTATGGGCCAAGGAACATGAAACGAGCTTGGCAAGAGGCCCAGGTGGCCCTATGGCATTGGCAAAGGCCTGGTAGAATTTTATGGGTCAAGTAAATGGAAACAGGTGATTTTGGCAGTTTAATTTTGGTGTTACCCTACGGATTCTGGCACAGTATGGGGCTCTGATGCAATTTTTGTGAAAAATCATACGAGTAGGTCAACAATGAGCTCGGCAAGAGGCCCAGGTGGCCCAACAATGTTGGAGGAGGCTTGGGAGGATGTTATGTGCCAAGGAATAGGAAACAGGCGATTTCGGTAGTTTTCTTTGGGTGTTAGTGATGGGTTCTGGTGCTGCATGGGGCTTCGGCTAACATTCTAAGGAAAAACTTATGAGTGGTCCATAATAAGCCCGACAAGAGGCCTAGGTAGCCCAGCAACATTGGGAAGGCCTAACAGGATTTTATGGGCCAAGGAACAAGAAACATACGATTTTGGCAGTTCTATATGGGTGTTAACCCACAAATTCAGGCACTGCATGGGGCCCCGGCATAATTCTCAAAAAATCGTACGAGTGTGTCTGCAATGTCCTCAACAAGAGGCCTTAGTGGCCCAACAACATTGGGGGAGGCCTGATAGTTTTTATGGGCTAAGGAATAGGAAATAAGTCGTCTCAACAGTTTTATATGGGTGTTAGACCACGAATTCTAGTGCTGCATGGGGCTCAAACGCAACATTCTTGAAAAATCATATGAATGGGTCCATAACGAGCCCGACAAAAGGCTCAAGTGGCCTGGCAATGTTGGGAGAGGCCTGGTAGGATTTTATGGGCCAAGGAAAAGAAAATATGCGATTTTGCCAGTTTTTCGTGGATGTTAGCCCATAGATTCTGGCGCTGCATGGGGATCCGATGCAACATTCCCAAAACTCATACAAATGGGTCTATAACGAGCCCAACAAGATGCCTTGGTGGAATGACAGCGTTGGGGGAGGCCTAGTAGATTTTATAGGCCAAGAAACAGAAAATATGTGATTTTTATAGTTTTTTTATGAGTGTTACCCCACAGATTCTGGCGCTACATGGGGCATCGACGCAACATTTTTGAAAAATCATATGAATGGGCCTGCAATGAGCCTGACAAGAGGCCTAGGCAACCCGTCGGTGTTAGGGGAGGCCTGGTTTGATTTTATGGGCCAAGGAACAGAAAATAGTCAATTTTGATAGTTTTCTTTGGCTGTTAGCCTACGAATTTTAGCGTTGCATAGGGCTCCGATGTAAATTCTCAAAAAATCATTCAAGTGGATCCGCAACAAGCCCGGTAAGAAGCCAGGTGGCGCAACAGTGTCGAGATAGGCCTGGTAGGATTTATGGGCCAAGGAATAAGAAACAAGCGATTTTGACAGTTTTCTATAGGCGTTAGCTCACGAATTCTAGCAACATGAGGCTCCAATACAACATTCCCATAAAAGCATACGAGTGGGTCCAAAATGAGCCCAGCAAGAGGCCCAGGTGGCCCAAGGTGTCGCGGGAGGTTTGGTAGGATTTTATGGTCAGAGGAACAAGAAATATGTGATTTCAACAGTTTTCTATGGGTGTTAGCCTTCGGATTCTGGCAATGCATATGGCTTTAGCGCAACATTCTCAAAAAATCATATAAGTGGGTCTGCAACAAGCCCGACAAGAGGCCCAAGCAGCCCAGTGGCATTGCGGGAGGCCTGGTTAGATTTTATGCGATAAGGAACAGGAAGAAGTGATTTTGGTTATTTTCTGTGGGTGTTTGCCTAGAATTCTGGCATTGTATGAGACTCCAACATAATATTCTGGAATAATTATACGAGTAGGTCTTCAACGAGCCCAGCAAGAGGCCCAAGCAGTCCGGCAGCATTAGAGGGGCTTGGTAGGATTTTATGGGCCAAGAAACAGGAAATAGTCAATTTCAATAATTTTCTGTGGGTGTTAGCCTATTGATTCTGGCGCTGCATGGTGCTTTGACATAACATTCCAAAAAATTCATAGGATTAGGTCCGCAACGAGCCCAGCAAGAGGCCCAGGTGGCCCGATGGTGTTGGGTGAGGCCTGATAAGCATTTTTGGGCCAAGGAATAGGAAACAAATAATTTTGGCACTTTTCTGTGGGTGTTAGCCCACGATTCTAGTGCTGCATAGATCTTCGACATAACATTCTAGAAAAATAATACGATTGGCTCTGCAATGAGCTTGACAAAAGGTCCACGTGTCGCGAAGATGTTGGAGGAAATCTGGTAGGATTTTATGGGCCAAAGAACTAGAAATAGGTGATTTTGGTGATTTTCTGTGGGTGTTAGCCCCCGTATTTTGGTGCTGCAAGGGGCTATGGCGCAACATTCCTGAAAAGTCATATGAGTGGATCCGCAACGAGCTTGGAAAGAGGCCCAGGTGGCCCGACGGCTTTGGGGGATGCCTGGTAGCATTTTATGAGCCAGGGAATAGGAAACAAGCATTTTCAGCAATTTATTTTGGTGTTAGCCTATGGATTTTGACGCAACATGGGGCTCCGGTGTAACTTTCCCATAAAATCATTTGAGTGGGCCCACAATGAGCCCAACAAGAGGCCCGGGTGGCCCGGGTGGCCCGATAGTTTTAGGGGAGACCTGGTAGGATCTTATGGGCTAAGCAACCGGAAATAGGCAATTTTAACAGTTTTTTATTGGTGTTAGCCCAAGGATTCTGTCACTACATGGGGCTATGGTGCAAAATTCCTAAAATATAATACTAGTGGGTTCGCAATGTGCTCGGGAAGAGGCCTAGGTGGGCGATGGTGTTGAGGTAGGCCTGGTAGGATTTTATGGGCCAAGGAATAGGAAAGAGGCAATTTTTGTAGTTTTCTGTGGGTTTTAGCCCACAGATTCATGCATTTCATAGGCCTCTGATGCAAACCAATGATTAGCAATGAGTCCAACAAGAGGAGCAGGTGGCCCAGCGGCATTGGGGGAGGCCTGATAGGATTTTATAAACCAAGGAATAGGAAACAAGCAATTTTTGCAGATTTCTGTACGTGTTAGCCTACAAATTCTAGCGCTACATGGGGCTCCGCACAATATTCTCAAAAAATTATATGAGTGGGTCCGCAACGAGTCTAGCAAAAGGCACAAGTGGCCCAGCGGCATTGGGGGAGGCCTAGTTGGATTTTATAGGTCAAGGAATAGGAAACATGCAATTTTTAGCAGTTTTCTATAGGTGTTAGCCTACGGATTCTACCACTGCATGGGGCTTCGATGTAACATTCCCAAAATATTATATGAGTGGTCCACAACAGGTTTGGCAAGAGGCCCAGTTGGCCTAGCAGTGTAAGGGTAGGCTTGGTAGGATTTTATGGGCTAAGCAACAGGAAATAAGCGATTTTGGCAATTTTCTGTGAGTGATAGCCCATGAAATATGGCGTTGCATGGGGTTTTGACGCAACATTCTAGAAAAATCATACGAGTGGGTGTGCAATGAGCTCGGCAAGAGGACCGGGTGGTATTGTGGCATTAGGGGAGGACTGGTAGGATTTTATGGGCCAAGGAACAAGAAACAGGTGATTCCTGTAGTTTTCTGTGGGCGTTAGCCCATGTATTCTAGTGCTGCTTAGGGCTCCTGTACAACATTCTCAATAAATTATACTAGTGGGTCTGCAATAAGCCTAGCAAGAGGCCCTAGTGTTCCATCGGTATTGGAGGAGGCCTGGTATAATTTTACGAACCAAGGAACAAGAAAAATATGATTTCGGTAGTTTTCTATGGGTGTTTGCCCACCAATTCAGGTGCGGCATGGGGCTCCGGTGTAACATTCTTGAAAAATCATATGAGTGGGTCTTCAACATGGTCGACAAGAGGCTAAGGTGGCCTGGCAGCATTGGGGGAGGCCTAGTAGGCATTTATGGGCCAAGGAATAAGAAACAAGCAATTTCGGCAATTTTCTATGGGTGTTAGCCCATGAATTCTGGCACTGCATGGGGCTTCAGCATAACATTCTTAAAAAATCATATGATTGGCTCTGCAAGGAGACCAATAAGAGGCTCACAGGTCCTGGTGGCATTAGAAGAATCTTGGTAGGATTTTATGGGCAAAGGAATAGGAAATAGACGATTTCGGCAGTTTTCTATGGCTCTTAGCCCATGCATTCTGGAGGTGCATGGGGCTTTGAAGCAACATTCTCATAAAATCATTTGAGTTAGTCTGCAATGAGCCTAGCAAGAGGCTGAGGTAGCTCGAGTGTTAGCCTATAGATTATGATGCTGCATGGAGCTCCAGCGCAACATTCTTGAAAAATCATATGAGTGGATCCATAATGAGCCCGGCCAGAGGTCCTGGTGGACCGGCAGTATTGGGGGAGGCTTGGTTGGATTTTATGGGCCAAAAAATAAGAAACAAGCATTTTTGATAGTTTTTTATGGGTGTTAGCCTACGGATTCTAGCGCTGCATGGGCTCCATGCAACATTCCCAAAAAAACATACAAGTGGGTCCATAATGAGTCTAGCAAGAGGCCAAGTGGCCTGACGACATTAGAGGAGGCCTGGTAGGATTTTATGGGCTAAGGAATAGGAAATAGGAGATTTCAGCAGTTTTCTTTAGGTGTTATCCCACATATTCTAGCACTGCATGGGGCTTTGGTGCAACATTCCCTAAAACTCATACGAATGGTTCTACAACATGCCCGGCAAGAGGCCCAAGTGTCCCGATAGAATTTGGGGAAGCCTGGTAGGATTTTAGGGGCCAAGGAACAAGAAACAAGTGATTTTTGCAATTTTCTATGGGTGTTAGGCCACGGTTTCTAGCACTACATGGGGCTCCTGTGCAAAATTCTTGAAAATTTAGATGAGTAGGGTCGCAACGAGCCTAATAAGAGGCCCAACAAGCCTAGCAACACTGGGGGAGGTTTGGCTGGATTTTATAGGCCAAGGAACAGGAAACATGTAATTTCGATAATTTTCTGTGAGTGTTAGCCCATGAATTTTGGCATTGCACGGGGTTCCATCGCAACATTCACAAAAAATTATACGAGTGGGTTTGCAATGATTCTAATGGCATTGGTGGAGGCCTGGTAGTATTTTATAGGCTAAGTAATAGGAAACAGGCGATTTTGGCAATTTTCTGTGGGTGTTAAACATGGACTCAGGCGCTGCATGTGGCTCCAGTACAACACTCTCAAAAAATCATACGAGTTGGTCCGCGATGAGCCCGATAAGAGGCCCATGTAGCCCGGCAGCATTGTGGGAGGCCTCATAGGTTTTTATGGGCCAAGGAACACAAAATAGGTAATTTCAACAGTTTTTTGCGCGTGTTAGCCCATGGATTGTGGCGCTGCATGGGGTTTGGATACAACATTCTCAAAAAATCATACAGGTGGGTCTACAATGACCCCAGCAAGAGGCTCGGACAGCCCGACAGCTTTCGGGGAGGCCAGATAGAATTTTATGTGCCAAGGAACAGAAAATTGGCGATTTTGGTAGCTTTCTATGGGTGCTAGCCCATGGATTGTAGCACTGCATGGGGCTCCGATGCAGCTGTCACGCCCTAAATTCTTATAGGGCGGACTGACACCTATTTTCGATAAGACTCGAGAGAACCAACCTGTAACTATATGCTTTCTATGCATATTATAAGGGGGTTTTACGTTTGACATGCCTTTAAGAAGATAAACAGTGATAACAAGCCAAAAGGAAATGCATATGACTAGGCCGTTGGGGCTACGGTATTTAAAATACGAGACTTAACCAAACTTTACTTTACATAGTCTACAAAGCCTCTAAATAAAGAAAAACATCCGATAAAGGTCGGGACAGGTCCCGCGTCAACAACCTATGTAATAAAAACATGTAAGCTCTAGACATGTACAATGCCCCGAAGCAACCTGGAGCTTGGTGACAGCAGCTGAATATCCTGTACTCCTACTGGGGAGATCTACTAGCACCTATACCTGCAGCATGAAATACAGGTCCCCCATAAGGGACGTCATTATGGGATAATATACTGAGTATGTAAGGCAGGAAATACTATATATGATATAACAACTCAAGTGAAACTGTACACTGTGTAACATAAAAGACCACCTTTAGTTATACTATGGGATCGTGTACTTTATGTGTTTTATATTGCTTTACCTTTACTGTAGAATTTGTATTGTAAAATCTGTGCACAACTGTAATACAAATGACCAACTGATCAGTGGTGAACTGTATCAGGTTCGTCCCTCGCTAGGTTCTTCCTTAACCCCCTCGGACTACTACCTGTGATAGAATCTTCCCTGGCTAGGTGTTACTTCCACCCCCTCGGGCTACCACCTATCAAAACTGTATACTTTATCTTTCAATTACCTTTGAGATGATTCTTTTGGTGGTCACAATATTAGAGCTGTAGGATTGCATATGTAGCACGTGACACGTAGATAATCATACCAGACAATATGACAAATAAAAGAGTACATTAGATAAACAATGAAATGCATATGAAATGACAACTCGTGAACTTTATTTGGCAACAACCACCCATGTATCTTGGTATTCATGTATGTATTGAGATATGAAGGTGACTATGTATGGGAGTATATAAACATGTACAAGAGTGTAGATATAGTTAATAGTTGTGTCGGAGTTGGTAAGTGTCTTTATGTGCCAAGGAGGGATCTATGTTTCATGCCAAGCAATGCGAAATCAAATAGCCTTACATACCTCATTGTATGACCTCGTTACTAACTTAAGATAACCTTCCCTTCCTCCAAATATTTATCTACAACATTGTAGGTGGTAAAACAAGCATTAGTATCTAATAAACACATCTTGGCAGCCCAATCACATAACAAAACAGCACACGGGCAGCAAGCTTTTAATTAGCGATGTCAAGGCGATTTGTTCAACTTTTTCACTTATAACCATATTTTCGAAAAACGATTCTCATGTATATGTCATATAAATCTTGTTTTAGCCTCTTGACAGTCTTACAACAGCCCACAAAGTTCAACACATAGCAATTCTACACAACCTAAAAATGGACAGCATAATGTTACCTTCCCTCGCTATATTTCGACGTCGACAATTCTAAACCTATTCCAACTCTAACCACACTATTCCACCAACATTTAAACATACAAATAGCCTTGAATCAGTCTCAACATAGTAATAAATCAGTCATTAAGGAAGTGAGACAATAGCATTCTATCCAACAGTCCACAAGTCCATACTAAGCACACAATTGCGATATCATATACTCACTCACTGTTATGGACTGTAAAAGTGGTTAATCAGCCTTTTTACATTGCTGCAACACCAACCTTTGTTTAATACATAAGTACTACTTCATAATGAAGCCATCCAACAAGAGAAAACCTCTTAATTAACAAGAAAATTGCACAAGAATCCCTAGCATACAAACTGTCCGGAATTTCCACCCTATGTGTGATTAACTTGTTTCTTTGGTTTTGATAAACAATCCATACTAGGTGCATAAGTAAATTTACTTACCTTCAAGGTCAAGGTTTATAGCTTATTTAGGGACCCTTGTGAGGTTGTAAAGCTTGTCTTTAACCTTCTTAAACGAGAGCAAACAAACACCAAGAGAGCAGATTTTTTTTCTTGTCTATGTTGAAATGAATTTGTATGCTGTTCTTATCCCTTTTTAAAGGCCTAGCTTGGCCGACTAACTCTTGACTTTTTGACCATCTTAAGCCACATATTAGTAAGCTTCTTATGCAGCAGCTTGGCCCTTGAACTTGGGCCTAAATGGGTCACCAAGTTGATGGGCTTGGGCTGCCCATTTTTCAACTTTTCCTTCACTTAGTTTTGGGCCCAATTTGTTAAGTGTGTTGTGATGTTTTTGGTCCCTTTTTGCTGTACTTCTTTGGCTGAAAATGTAGCCCATTTATGATACTAAAACATGGGCTAAAGTTACACCCTTAACACGAACTTTATTCACAACCAAACTTGGACAAATTCAACGTCGAGCCTCGTCTCTGTTTAACTCACCTACTTGCTTACTAAGTCCTACAAGCAACTCAATTTTCCTACTTTATTTTAAGGTCTTAATCACCTCAACATGACTTAGAAATTATTTAAACTCGACTCTCTTCAGTGGTAGACATGCAAATCGCCGATTAACGTGAGATTCAAACACATTTAAAATTGGCGCTCATTTGACCAAATCATCTCATGTTTCATTTGCATTGTACTAGTATTGTAAGGTGTGGGGTGTTACAATAATATTCTCAAAAAATCATACAGTGGGTCCATAACGAGCCCGACAAGAGACCCAGGTGGCCCGATAGCATTGGGGGAGGCCTGGTATTATTTTATGGGCTAGGGAACAGGAAACATGCTATTTCGATAGTTTTCTATGGGTGTTAGCCCACGAATTGATGCGTTGCATGGGCCTCTAGTGCAACATTCTTTAAAAATGGGCCTCTAGTGCAACATTCTTTAAAAATCATACCAATGAATCAGCAATGAGCTGGCAAGAGGCGTAGGTGGCCCAGCAGCATTGGGGGACGCCACCTAGTATTTTATAAGCCAAGGATAGGAAATAGGCGATTTCGACAAATTTATGTGGGTATTAGCCCACGAATTCTGGAGCTACATGGGGTTCTTGCATAACATGTTCCAAAAATCATATGAGTGGGTTCGCAATGAGCTGGCACGAGGCGCAGGTGGCTCAGCGGCATTGGGGGAGGCCTGGTTGGATTTTATGGGCCAAGGAATAGGAAATAGGCGATTTTGATAGTTTTTTGTGGGTACTAGCCCACTAATTCTACCACTGCATGGGGCTACAGCACAACATTCCTAAAAAATTATATGATTGGGTCCGCAACGGGTCTGACAAGAGGTCTAGGTGGCCCGGAGGTGTTAGGATAGGCTTGGTAGGATTTTATGGGCCAAGCAACAGGAAATAGAGGACTTTGGTAGTTTTCTGTGGGTGTTAGCCCACGTATCTAGTGCTGTTTGGGGCTTCGGTGCAACATTCTTGAAAAATCATATGAGTGAATTTGCAATGAGCCCGGCAAGAGGCCCAAGTGGCCTAATGGCATTAGGAGAGACCTGATAGGATTTTATTGCCAAGGAACAAAGAATAAGAAACAGGTAATTTCTACAGTTTTTTGTAGGTATAAGCCTATGTACTCTGGTGCTACTTGGGGCTCCGGAGCAATATTCTCAAAAAATCATACTAGTGGGTCCACAATGAGCCTGGCAAGAGGCCTAGGTGTCCCACCGATATTAGAGGAGGCCTGGTACGATTTTATGGGCCAAGGAACAAGAAATAGGTAATTTAAATAGTTTTCTATGGGTACTTGCCCACTAAATTCTGGCGCTGCATGGGGCTCTAGTGCAACATTCTCGAAAAATTAGACGAGTGGGCCTTTTATGAGGTCGGCAAGAGGCCAAGGTGGCTCAGCGGCATTGGGGTAGGCCTTGCAGGATTTTTTTGGGCAATGAACAGGAAATAGGTGAGTTCGGCAGTTTTTTGTGGGTGTTAGCTCACGGATTCTTGCAGTGCATGGGGCATCGATGCAATATTCCAAAACAATTATACGAGTGGATCTGTAACGATCCAGACAAGAGGCACAGGTGGCCCAGCGACATTGGGGCAGGCCTGGTAGGATTTTATAAAGCCAAGGAATAGGAAACAGGCAATTTTGAAAAATTTTTGTGGGTCTTAGCCCACAGATACTGGCTCTACATGGGGATCCAACACAATATTTTTAACAAATCATGCGAGCGAGTCCGCAATGAGCCTGGCAAAAGGCACAAGTGGCCCAACGACATTAGGGGAGGCTTGGTTACATTTTATGGACCAAAGAATAGGAAATATGCAATTTTAGCAATTTTTTGTGGGTGTTAGTCCACGGATTCTGGCGTTGCATGGGGTTCCAGCGCAATATTCTAAAAAAATGATACAAGTAGGTCTGCAACGAGCCCAGCAAGAGGCCTAGGTGGACCGGCAGTGTTGTGGCTGTCCTGGCAGGATTTTATGGGCCAAGCAATAGGAAATATGCGATTGACAATTTTCTATGGTTGTTAGCCCACGGAATATGGCACTGCATGGGGTTATGATGCAACATTCTTGAAAAAATCATACGAGTGTGTCTGCAATGTGTCCGACAAGAGGCCCAAGTGGCCTAGTGGCATTAGGGGAGGCCTGATAGGATTTTATGGGCCAAGGAACAGGAAACAACTGATTTTGATAATTTTTTGTAGGTGTTAGCACACGTATTCTGGTGCTGCTTGGGGTTTCGATGTAGCATTCTTGAAAACTCATACTAGTGGGTCTATAACGAGCTTAGCAAGAGGCTTAGGTGTCCCGCCGGCATTGGAGGAGGCCTAGTATGATTTTATGGGCCAAGAAACAAGAAACAAGCAATTTTGGTAGTTTTTTATGGGTGTTAGCCCACCAATTCTGGTGCTGCATGGGGCTTCAGTGCAACATTCTTGAAAAATCATATGACTAGGTCTTCTACGAGGTCGGCAAGAGGCCAAGGTTGCCTAACGGCATTGGAGGGAGGCCTAGTAGGATTTTTTAGCCAATGAACAGGAAATAGGTGAGTTTGATGATTTTTTGTGAGTGTTAGCCCATAGATTCTTGTAGTGCATGGGGCTTCAACGTAACATTCCCAAAATATCATATGAGTGGGTCTGCAATGAGCTTGACAAGAGACCCAGGTAGCTCAACGGCGTTGGGAGAGACCTGGTAGGCATTTATGGGCCAAGGAACAAGAAACAAGTGAATTCAGCAATTTTTTGTGGGTATTAGCCCACAGCTTCTAGCGCTGCAGGGGGCTCCGGTGCAACATTCTTAAAAAATCATATGAATGGCTCTACAATGAGCCCGACAAGAGGCCTGGTAGGTTTTTATGGACCAAGGAACAGGAAATAAGCGATTTTAGAAGTTTTCTATGGTTGTTAGCCCACGCATTATGGCATTGCATGGGGCTCTAAAGCAACATTCCCAAACGATCATTTGAGTTGGTCTGCAATGAGCCTGGCAAGAGGCCCAGGTGCCTCGAGTGTTAGGTTACAGATTCTGGCTTTGCATGGAGCTCCAGCGCAATATTTAAATAGAATCATATGAGTGGGTCCACAAAGAGCCCGACAAGAGGTCCTAGTGGACCGGCGATGTTGGTGGAGGCTTGGCAGGATTTTATGGGCCAAGAAACAAGAAATAGACATTTTTAGCAGTTTTCTGTGGGTGTTAGCTCACAGATTATAGCGCTGCATGGGGCTCCATGGAACGTTCCCAAAAAATCATAAGAGTGGGTCCGTAATGAGTCTGGCAACAACCCAAGTGGCCCGATGGTATTGGAGGAGGCCTGGTAGGATTTTATAGGCCAAGGAATAAAAAATAAGAGATTTAGAAAGTTTTCTTTGGATGTTATCCCACATATTTTGGCACTGCATGGGGCTTCGACGTAACATTTCCTAAAACTCATAAGAGTGTGTCTGGAACAAGCCCAGTAAGAGGCCTTGGCAGCACAGCGGCATTGCGGAAGCCTGGTAGGATTTTATTATCCAAGGAAGAGGAAACAAGCGATTTTTGTAGTTTTCTGTGAGTGTTAGCCTATGGATTTTGGCACTGCATGGGGATCCAGTGTAACATTCTAGAAAATTCAGACGAGTAGGTCTGCAATGAGCCCAGCAAGAGACCTAGGCAGCCCGACGGTGCAGGGGGAGGTTTGGTTGGATTTTATGGGTCAAGGAACAAGAAATAAGAGAGTTCGATAATTTTTTGTAAGTGCTAGCCCACGAATTTTGGAATTGCATAGGGCTCCACCATAACATTCATAAAAAGTCATACGAGAGCATCCCAAACAAGCCCAGCAAGAGGCTCAGGTGGCTCGACGGTGTTGGGGGAGGCTTGATAGGATTTTATGCTCCAAGGAATAGGAAATAGGCGATTTCAATAGTTTTTTGTGGTGTTAGCCCATGGATTCTGGCGCTACATGGTGCTTCAATGCAAATTCCTGAAAAATAATATGAGTGGGTCTACAAAGAGCCTAGTAAGAGTCCTAGGTGGCCCTACGATATTGGGGGAGGTCCGTAGGATTTTATGGGCCAAGGAACTAAAAACATGTAATTTTAACAAATTTTTGTAGGTGTTAGCCCACAGATTCTGGCGCAGCATAAGGCCTGACACAACATTCCTGAAAAATTATATGACTAGGTCTGCAATGAGCCCGGCAAGAGGCCTAGGTGGCCCAATGGTATGGGGGGAGGCCTAATAGGATTTTATAGGTCAAGGAACAAGAAACAGGTGATTTCGATAGTTTTTTATGGGTGTTAACGCATGCATTCTGGCGCTGCATGGGGCTCCAATGTAATATTCTAGAAAAATCATACGAGTGGGTCCGCAGAAAGCCTGGCAAAAGGCCCAGGTGGCCCAGCAGCATTGGGGGTCTGCAACATCCCCGACAAGATATCCAGGTGGCTTAGTAGCATTGAGGGAGGTCTAGTTGGATTTTATGGGCCAAGAAATAAGAAATAGGTGATTTCAGCAATTCTCTACGGGTGTTATCCCATGGATTCTGGCGATGCATGGGGCTTTGGTGGAACATTACCAAAAAATCATATGAGTGGGTCCGCAACGAACCTCATAAGAAGCTCAGGTTGCTTGGCGGTGTTAAGGGAGGCCTGGTAGGATTTTATGGGCCATGGAACAAGAAAAAAGCAATTTCGATAGTTTTATATGGGTGCTAGCCCACGGATTTGGCACTGCATATGGCACTGGCACTACATTCCCTAAAAATCATACGAGTAGGTCTGTAAAGAGCCCGATAAGAGGCCTAGATATCTCAGTGGCATTGGGGGAGGCCTGGTAGGATTTTATGGGCCAAGGAACTGGAAACAGGTGATTTTGACAGTTTTTGTGGATTTTAGCCCATGTTTTCTGGCGCTGCATGGGCTCCGGTATAACATCCCAAAAAACTCATATGAGTGGGTCTGCAGTGAGCCTGGCAAGAGGCTCAGGTTGCTTGGCAGCATTGGGGAAAATCTAGTAGGATTTTATGTGTCAAGAAAAAGGAAACACGCGATTTTGGCAGTTTTCTGTGGGTTTTAGCCCTTAGATTCTAGCGTTGCATAGGGCTCCAGTGCACCATTCCAGAAAAATCATATGAGTCTGTTCGTAACGTGCCTGACCAGAGGCCCAGTTGGCCCAGTGGCATTGGGGGAGTCCTGATAGGATTTTATAGGCAAAGAAACAGGAAATAATCGATTTTGACAGCTTTCTATGGGTGTTAGCCCACGCGTTCTGGCGCTGCATGGGGCTCCGGTGCAACATTCTCGAAAACTCATATCAATGAGTCCACAACGGGTCCGGCAAGAGGGTCCGGTGGCCCGATGGCATTGAGGGAGTCCTGGTAGGATTTTACGGGCCAAGGAACAAGAAACAAGCGATTTTGGTAATTTTCTATGGGTGTTACCACAAATTCTGGTGCTACATGGGGCTCCGCACAATATTCCTGAAAATTCATACAATTGGGTCCGAAACGAGCCAAGTAAGAGGCCCAGGTGGTTTGGCGGCGTTTGGAGAGGCCTGGTAGGCATTTATGGGCCAAGAAACAAGAATCAAGCGATTTCGGCAATTTTCTATAGGTGTTAGCCTATGCATTCTGGCATTGTATGGGGTTCTGGTGCAATATTTCCAAAAAATCATATGAGTGGATCCACAACGATCCCAGCAAGAGGCCCAGGTTTCCAGGTGGCATTGGGGAAGGCCTTGTAAGATTTTATGGGCAAAGGAAAAGGAAACAAGCAACTTTGGCAGTTCAATAAGCATTAGCCCTCGAATTCTAGCATTGCATGGGGTTCAGGCACACCATTCCAGAAAAATCATACTAGTGTGTCGACAACATGCCCGGCAAGAGGCCCAAGTGGCCAAGTGGCATTGGGGGAGTCCTGATAAGATTTTATGGGCCAAGAAATAGGAAATAAGCAATTTCAGCAGTTTTTGGTGGGTGTTCGCCCATGGATTCTGGCACTGCATGGGGCTCTAACACAACATTCCTAAAAAATCATATGAGTGGGTCCAAAATGAGATCAGAAGAGGCCTAGATGGCCCGGCGGCATTTCGGGTGGCCTGGTAGGCATTTATGGGCCAAGGAACAGGAATCAAGCTATTTCGGTCATTTTCTATAGGTGTTAGCCCATAGATTATAGCGTTGCATGGGGCTCCAGTGCAATATTCCTAAAAAATCATATGTGCGGTTCCGCAACGAGCCAGGCAAGAGAGTAAGGTGGCTGGACGACATTGGGGGAGGTCTAGTAGGATTTTATGGGACAAGGAATAAGAAACAGGCGATTTAGATAGTTTTCTAGTGTGTTAGCCCACAGATTCTAGCACTGTATGGGGATCCAGTACAACATTCCCAAAAAATCATATGAGTGAGTCCGGAAAGAGGCCAACAAGAGGCCCTACTGGCTCGGCGTCATTGGGGAGGCATGGTAGAATTTTATGGGCCAAGAAATAGGGAAAAGATGATTTCGACAATTTTCTATGGGTGTTAGACCTTGGATTATGGCGCTGCATGGTGCTCCAGCACAACATTCTTGAGAAATCATATGAGCGTGTCTGCAAGAAGCCTGGCAAGAGGCCTAGTTGACCGACGGTGTTAGGGGAGGCCAAGTAGGATTTTATGGGCCAAGGAATAAGAACTAGGTGATTTCGACAGTTTTCTACGGCTGTTAGCCCATTGATTCTGGCGCTGCATGAGTCTCTGGAGCAACATTCTCAAATAGTCATTCAAGTGGGTCTGTCACGAGCTCGACAGGACTTCTAGGTGGCCCTGCAGCGCGGGGGAGGCCTGGTAGGATTTTATGGGATAAGGAATAAGAAATAGGCAATTTCAGCAGTTTTTTATGGGTGTTAGCCCATGGATTCTGGCGCTGCATGGGGCTCTAGTGCAACATTCCCAAAAAATCATACGAGTGGGTACGCAACGAGCCCGGCAAGAGGCCCTTGAGGTCCGGCTGAGTTATGGGAGGCCTGGTAGGATTTTATGGGCCAAGGAATATGAAATAGGCGATTTTGATAATTTTATGTGGGTGTTAGCTCATGAATTCTGGCATTGCATGGGGTTATGGTACAACATTCTTGAAAAATTATACGAGTGGGTATGAAACGAGCTCAGCAAGAGCCCCTGGTGGCCTGGCTGCATTGGGTGAGACCTGGTAGGATTTTATTAGCCAAGGAACATAAAATAGGTGATTTCGGTAATTTTCTATGGGTGTTACAATGCGTATTCTGGCTCTGCATGGGGCTCCGATGCATAATTCTCAAAAAATCATTCAATTGTCCGCAACGAGTCAGGCAAGAGGCCCAAGTGGCCCGACGACGTTAGGGAAGGCCAGGTAGGATTTTATGCACTAAGGAAGAGGAAACAGATAATTTTGGTAGTTTTCAGTAGGTGTTTGTCCATGAATTCTAGCGTTGCATAGGACTCAGGTGCAAAATTTTCAAAAAATCATACGTGTGGGTTCACAACGAGCTCAACAAGAGGCTCAGGTGACTCGGCAGTGTTAGGGGAGGCCTGGTAGGATTTTATGATCCAAGAAACAAGAAACAGGCGATGTTAATAGTTTTCTATGAGTGTTACCCCAAGGATTCTGGAACTGCATGGGACTTCGGCGCAACATTCTTAAAAATCATATTAGTGGGTCTGCATCATGCCCGACAAGAGGTTGAGGTAGCCCGGTGGAACTGGGGGAGGCCTAGTAGGATTTTATGGGCCAAGGAACAAGAAAAAGTGATTTCGACAGTTTTCTGAGGGTGTTAGCCCACAAATTATGGTGTTGTATGGGATCCTATTTGACATTCTTGAAAATTCATATGAGTGGGTTTGCAACTAACTTGTCAAGAGGCCTAGGTAGCTCGACGGCGTTGGAGGAGGCCTGGTAGGATTTTATGGGCCATGGAATATGAAACAGACGATTTCGTTAGTTCTATGTGTGTTAGACCACGGATTCTAGCACTGCATAGGGCTCGGGCAAGATATTTCTGAGAAATCATAGGAGTGGATCTGCAATGAGCCCGACAAGAGGCCCAAATAGTCCGGCAGTGTTGGGGGAGGCCTGGTAGGATTATGTGGGCCAAGAAAGAGGAAACAGGCAATTTCAGCAGTTTTCTATGGAAGATAGCACATGGATTCTGGTGCTGCACGGGGTTCCAGTGCAACATTCTCAAAAAATCATATGAGTGGGTCTGTAACAAGCCCGGTAAGGATCTTAGAAGGCCAGGCGGTGCGGGGGAGGCCTGGTAGGATTTTAGGGACCAAAGAACAGCAAACATGCGATTTTGGTAGTTTTTTGTAGGTGTTAGCCCACAAATTCTTGCACTACATAGGGCTCTAACACAATATTCCAAAAAACTCATACAAACGTGTTTGCCAACAAGCCCAAAAAGAGGCCAGGAGGCCCAGCAGCATTGGGAGACGCCCGGCAGAATTTTATGGCCCATGGAATAGGAAATAAGCAATTTCAATAGTTTTTGGTGGCTGTTACCCTACAGATTCTGGAGCAACATGGGGTTCTGGTGCAACATTCCCAAAATATCATATGAGTGGATCCGCAATTGAGCCAGGCAAGAGGCCCATGCAGCCTGTCGGCGTTGAGGGAGGCCTGCTAGGATTTTATGGGCCAAGCTCGATAGTTTTCTGTGGGTGTTAGCC
>JAOTQJ010000091.1:23529299-23541249 GCA_025642045.1 Solanum sejunctum
ATGCAGCCTGTCGGCGTTGAGGGAGGCCTGCTAGGATTTTATGGGCCAAGCTCGATAGTTTTCTGTGGGTGTTAGCCCATAAATGTTAGCATCATATGTGGATCCAGCGCAACATTCCTGAAAAATCATACGAGTGGGCCTGCAAGAGGCCCTGGCAGACCAGTGAGGTTAGGGGAGGCCTGATAGGATTTTATTGGCTAAGAAATAAGAAATAGGCAATTTCGGTAGTTTCCTGTAAGTGTTAGCTCGTAGATTCTAGTGCTGCATTGGGCTCTTACACAACATTCTCAAAAAATCATATGTTGCGGTCCCATTTGTATGATTTTTCAGGAATATTGCACCAAAGCGCCAGAATCCGTGGTCTAATACCCACAGAGAATTGCCTGAATCATCTATTTCCTGTTCCTTGGCCTATACAATCCTACAAGGCATGCCCTGTTGCCGCAGAAACCTCTTTCTCGGCTCATTATGGACCGAATCATATGATTTTTTGAGAAAGTTCCACCAAAGCCTCATGCAGCGCCAGAATTTGTGGCTAACACCCATAGAAAATAGTCGAAATTGCCTGTTTCCTGTTTCTTGGCCATAAAATCCTATAAGGCAACCCCCATCACTGTCATGCCACCTGGGTCTCTTGTCATCCTTGTTGCGAACCCACTCCAATGATTTTTTGGGAAAGTTGTACTGAAGCCCCCTACAGCACCAAAATTCGTGGGTTAACACCTATAGAAAATAATCAAAATCATTTGTTTTATATTTCTTGGCCCATAAAATCCTACTAGGCATCCCCCGCCACCACAGGCCATGTGGGCCTCTTGTCGGGCTCATTGCGAACACATTCGTATGATTTTTCGAGAAAGTTGCTTCAGGCCTTTGCAGCGCCAGAATCCATAGGCTAACATTTGCAGAGAATTGCCGAAATTACATGTTCCTGTTCCTTGGCCCAAAAATCCCACTAGGCATCCCTTGCCGTGGCTAGGACACCTAGGCCTATTGTCGGGCTCGTTGCGCACTCACTAGTATGATTTTTTGAGAAAGTTCAGTCAGAGCCCCTTTCAGCGCCATAAATGGTGGGCTAACAGCCACAGAAAACTGTTGATGTCGCATGTTTCCTGTTCCTTGGCTCATAAAATCCTACCTGGCGTCCCTCGGCGTCGCCGGGCCACCTGGGCCTCTTGTCGAGCTCGTTGCGGACCCTCTTGTATGATTTTTAGAGAAAGTTGTGTGGAGCTCCCTCCAGCGCCAAAATACATGGGCTAACAACCTCAGAAAATTGTAAAAATTGTTTGTTTCCTATTCCATGTCCCATAAAGTCCTACTAGGCATCCCCAGTCATTGTCAAGCCACCTAGGCTTCTTATCGGGCTCATTATGGACCCACTCTTATGATGTTTTGGGAAAGTTGAGCCGGAGCACCCTGCAGCGCTAAAATTCATAGGCTAAAACCCATAGAAAACTGCTGAAATCACCTGCCTCCTGTTTTTTATCCAATAAAATCCTACCAAGCGTCCCCCGCCGCTGTCGGGCCGCCGTCTCGTTGCGAACCCACTTGTATATTTTTTGGGGAAAGTCGCTCTAGAGCCCCTGCAGAGCCAGAATCCGTGGGCTAATACCCACAAAAAATTATCAAAATTGTATCTTTCCTATTCCTTGGCCCATAAAATCCTACCAGGCATCCCCAACAGTCGTCGGGCCACCTAAGCCTCTTATCGGGATTGTTGCGAACCCACTCATATGATTATTCGGGAAAGTTGCACTGGAGCCCCCTGCAGCGCCATAATTGTTGGGCTAACACCTACAAAAAACCATCAAAATCTCTTGTTTCATGTTCCCTGGCCCATAAATTCCTACCAGGCATCCTCCGCCGCCACGGGCCAACTAGGCCTCTTGTCGGGCTCGTTGCGGACCTACTCATATGATTTTTTTTAAAAAGTTGTGGGCTACAATGCCAGAATTTGTGGGCTAATACCTATATAAAATAATTAAAATTGTTTATTTCTTGTTCCTTGGCCCATAAAATCCTACCAGGCATCCCCCGCCGCAGTTGGGCCTCTTGCCGAGCTCGTTGCAGACCCACTCGTATGATTTTTCAAGAAAGTTATGTCGGAGCCCCTACAACGCCAGAATTCGTGGGTGTTAACCCATAGAAAACTGCCGAAATCGCCTGTTTCTTGTTCCTTGGCCTATAACATCCTACCAAGCGTCCCCCGTCGTCGCGAGGCCACCTGTGCCTCTTGTCGGACTTATTGCAAACCCACTCGTATGATTTTTCTAAAAAGTTGCGCCAAAGCCCCCTGTAGCGCCAGAATCCATGGGCTAACACCCGCAGAAGACTGTCGAAATTGCCTATTTTCTTTTCCTTGGCCCATAAAATCCTACCAGATGTCTCCCGCCGCTGCAGTCAAGCAACCTGGGCCTCTTTTTAGGCTTGTTGCAGACCCACTCATATGTTTCTTTGTGATTGTTACGCTGGATCCCCTGTAGTGCTAGAATCCGTGGGCTAATACCCGTAGAAAACTACTGAATCATCTTTTTCCTTTTCCCTTGCCCATAAAATCCTACCAGGCATCCCACACGATCGTCGAGCCACCTAGGCCTCTTGTTGGGCTCATTTCAGACCAACTCGTATAATTTTTTGAGAAACTTGCACCGGAGCCCCCTGCAGCACCAGATTTCGTGGACTAACACCCACAGAAAACTGTTGAAATAGCCTGTTCATACACCTTGGCCCATAAAATCCTACCAGGCGTCCCCCATCGCGGTCAAGCCACCTAGGCCTCTTGCCAAGCTCGTTGTGAACCCACTAATATGATTTTTTGGGAAAGTTACATTGCAGGCTCCTGCAGCGCCAAAATTCATGGGCTAACATCCACAAAAAACTATAGAAATCCTATCAAGCGTCCCCCACTGTCGCTGAGCCACCTAGGCTTCTTGCCAGGCTTATCTCAGACCCACTCGTATGATATTTTGGGAAAGTTGCACCGGAGACCCTTGCAACGCCAGAATCCATGTTCTAACACCCATAGAAAACTGTCGAAATCGCCTGTTTCCTGTTCCTTGGCCCATAAAATCCTACCAAGTGTCCCCGCACTGCCGAGACACCTGGAATTCTTGTCGGGCTCATAATGGATGGGTCAGTGTAATTTTTCTAGAATGTTGTTTTGTATCCCCGGGCAATGCCACAAATCGTATGCAAACACCTATGAAAAACTGCCAAAATAGAATGTTTCATATTGCTACCCATAAAATCCTACCAGGCGTCCTGCAGTACTGTTGGGCCACCTAGGCCTCTTGTCAGGCACCTTATAGATGGGTTGGTGAAATTTTTTGAGAAATTTAGCTCGAATCCCCGACCACATCACAAATCGTGGGCGAACACCCATGAAAAACTCCAAAAATCATATGTTTCCTGTTGCTTGGCCCATAAAATCCTACCAGACATCCTGGGGTGCTGAAAAGCCACCTGAGCCTCTTGTCGCGCTCATTACGGATGGGTCAATATAATTTTTTGATAATGTTGGCTCGGATTCTTGGGCGACGACACAAATCGTAGGCTAACACCCACAAAAAACTATCAAATCACCTGTTTTCTGTTGCTTGGTCCATAAAATCCTACCAGGCATCCTATCATGTCGCCGAGACACTTGGGCCTCTTGTCGAGATATCTGATGGGTCTGTATAATTTTTTGGAAAAGTTTGTCCGAATCCCCAACCAGGGCCACAAACCGTGGACTGATACTTACGAAAAACTACCCAAATTATATGTTTCCTGTTGCTTAGCCCATAAAATCCTGCTAGATATCCTGCGGCACGCCGGGCCAACTATTCCTCTTATCAGTCTCGTTACAAATGGGTCGGTATAATTTTTTTGAAAGTTGGCCCGGATCCCCATGAAGTGCCACAAATCGTTGGCTAACATACATGAATAACTATAAAAATTACTTATTTCCTATTGCTTGGCCCATAAAATATTGCCATGAGTCCTGCGGCACCGCCGGGCCAGTTGGGCATCTTGCTAGGCTCTTTATGGATAGATCAGATCGGTGTAATGTTTCGCAAAAATTGGTTCAGATCCCTGGGCAAGACAACAAACCGTAGGCTAATACCCACAAAAAACTACCCAAATCGCATGTTTCTTGTTTCTTAGCCCATAAAATCCTACCGGGCATCCTGCGGTGCCATTGGGCCACTTGGGCCTCTTACCGAACTCGTTTCGGATGGGTCGATGTAATTTTTCAAGAAAGTTGACCCGAATCCCCGGGTAGCACCATAAACCATGGGCTAACACCCACGAAAAATTACATAAATCATTTATTTTCTGTTGCTTGGCCACAAAATCCTACCAGGCATCCTATGGCGCTATCAGGCTACTTGGTCCTCTTTTCAGGCTCTTTACCGACGGGTCAGTATAATTTTTCAGAAAAGTTGTCCCGGATGACCGGACAGGGCCACAAACCGTGTGTTAACACCGATGAAAAACTGTCAAATCGCCTATTTCTTATTTCTTGGCCCGTAAAATCTTATTGGGTGTCTTGTGGCACCGGTGGGCCACTTGGACCTTTTGTCGGGCTAGTAATGGATGGGTCGATGTAATTTTTGGAAAAAAGGGGCCCAGTGCCTGATAGTCCTAGAATTTGTGGGCTAACACCCACAAAACTATCGAAATCGCCTGATTCTTGTTTCGAAGCCCATAAAATGCTCTCAGGCGTTGTCTAGTCCCATCGAGCCTCCTATAACTCTTAGGAGCCTTGTTACAGACGGGTTTGTGGCATTTTGGGGGGAAATGGGTCGGAGCCCTGGCAGCACCCGAATTTGTGGGCTAACACTCATGAAAAATTGTCAAAATTGCCTAATTCTTGTTCTCGAGCCCATAAAATACTCCTAAGAATCATACGATGCCACCGGGCCTACTGGGACTCTCATTGGGCTTATTACGAACGGGTTTGTGGAATTTTTTGAGAAATATGGGCTCGAAGCCCCAGAATTTGTGGGTTAACACCCACAAAAAATTATTAAAATCGCCTGATTCCTATTTTGAAGCCCATAAAATCTCCCAGGCATCATGTCACACCATCGAGCCTATTGGGACTCTTGGTGGGCTCATGAAAGATGGGCTCATAGAATTTTTTGAGAAAAATAGCCCTGTTAGCCCAAGAATCCGTGGACTAATACCTACAAAAACTGGTCGAAATTGCCAGATTCCTTTTTAAGAGCCCACAAAATGCTCTCTGACGTCGTTCGATGCCATCGGGCCTACTGGGACTCTTGGCGGGCTCTTTACAGATGGGTTCGTGGATTTTTCTGGGAAAAATGGGCCCGAATCCCTGGCAACCCCAGAATTTATAGGCTAACACTCACGAAAAATTACCAAAATCGCTTAATTCCTATTCCAAAACTCATAAAATGGTCCTAGGGAGTCATCCAGCGCCACAGAACCTATTGGGACTCTTAGCGGGCTCGTCGTGAATTTTTTGATAGTATGCTTTCAATCTAGTTTTCGGCAAAATCTTTACAGAAACACCATAAGGATATTGAAAAGAATTTCAATAGCCCTAGCACAATTTGCGTGGCATTTTTTGCATTTAGGGTCCAATCAATAAAAATTAGATAATTTTTTTCATTTTTCATGTGTTGGTCCATTAATTTTTTTGATGATACAATTTTCGACCAATTTTTTTGATGCCTTTGCAAAATCGACCATGAGCACTTGAGGAAAAAAATTCCCATAGTCCTAACCCACTTAGTCAGTTATTTTTAGCATTTAAGACGCACTCAACAGAAATTAAGAAATTTCCTCTATTTTTCATGTGTTTTATCTTATAAATTTTTTATGATAGGACTTTCGGTTAAAAAATTCGCAAACCTTTGGTGAAAGTTTGGTTGCATTTCGGGATTTCGGGGTTCTAATATGTGAATCCATTATCACGTGAAAAATTGCAGTCATACTCCATTTCCTAAAATGAGAAAGCATCATTATTGAAGCTTTCTTTTTTTCCTTCCTTTTAGCAACTGTGAGCTGTAACAACTTCTTTATTCGGGCCAAAACTCAAATTCCTTTGTCCCCCCTCTTTTAATATAAATTGTGGACTATAATATATGCATGATTCACATAAGGCAAAACTATAAACTATTCCTCACATGGGATGATATTTTTATTATAAGTAACTTTTAAAAATAATCTCTCTATCAGGCAAAATTATAAACTATTCTTCACATGGGATGATATTTTTATGACAAGCATCTTGCGATAATAATCTTTCTATCTCTATAAGGAAATGATAAATGTTTGCAACAAATTTTAAAAGTGATAGAAAGATAAATTACAATCACAAATAAAATATTGAAGAAATAGAAACTTTATTGATAATAATGTGAGTACAAATCTGTTCCTTCCATGATTCTTCTCTCATGATATTTCTCCATGATTCGAGGACCGTTAGTGGCGTATTTCTCAAATGTAGGATGATATATTTTGATCTCTACATGATTCGAGGACTGTTACGGGTGCATTTCCCAAATGTAGGATGATATATTTGATCTCTAAGGATATTTTGAAATGTCTTTTCAAGAGAATATAATACCTTTATATAAGCATGAATTAAGGTTTAAAGTTAAGTAGTCTCCAAAAAACTCTGACTGAAATAAGACACATCTTGTAGAGTCCTACAAAATTCAATGTCTACAATAAAACTGCATCCATATTATCCTTCCAGAGCCCATTTGTAAAATTTCACTGGGTATATTATTATTTTAAGAGAATACTTGCTAACAGGTTGTTTGGTAGGATGTATCACAATAATACTAAATAGAGTATATTAGCAACACTTGCATTATTTAGTTTTATGCATTAAAAGTAGCGTGCATTGCATAACTTTTTTTAACAAAAAAATTAATTTACAAAAGTATTCTCTATAAAATATAGTGAAAAAGATGTATAAAGAAGCATTGAAGGATAATTAGTCATTAATCATGCTAATGCATCCATTAAATCTCCTCACATTACCAATACCATAAATTTCCTGTGCTAATAATAACTCCCCAATACAAAACAGTGTATAACTAATGCAAACAGTAATTATGCATAACTTTGAAATAGTGTATCCAACAAGGTACTACTAATATACAAGTTGTTCATGCACTATTTCTTCTAATACACTCAACCAAACGATCCCTAAGTAGATTGCCACTTGAAATACCTGAAATGTCCTTCGAGCTTCAACCATGAAACACTTGCTATACTAAGCATAGAACACATTGTTTAGTAAAATTTTCATTTTGGCCATCTTTAGAGATGAACTCAATTTCATGACTATAGATTACATGTAATAATTGTAGATAGAAAGTGGTACCTTGTATATGCCACAAGACAGCAACCAGACTCTCCTCTTCCAAGCTTTTGGGTCGAATTAACAAACTTGTTTGATTTGGCCTTCCTACAAATACAAAGCAAACTCTTCCAAGATCTTTGCTGAAAGAACAGAGATAATATACCAGATTTGCCAAATCCAAAACTCCACAAGTTTAGGGCTCCATAAAAGACCTCCATTGCACCAGAATGACAAAAATAAGACAAATGTACTGACATTATTGAGACGTTGGTCAGCCCAGTGCTAAGGTGGCCAATCATAAGTGTCCAAAATAAGAGTTTTTTCGCATTAACTAAACAACATAGTGACTATTCAATACAAGGTTCCTGTACATACATACTATACATACATCCCAAACCCAAAAGCGAAAAGAACAGCCACAAAACTATGAACTTGTCTAAGCAGGATTAACATGAAGAAGAGTCCTAGACTTTCTCAATGACTGATGTAGTGAAGACAGGAGCTAAACAAAATATGTGCACAGGAAACACGACAATCAACTGAGACTATACTCTACACTTCAAGAAGAGAAGCCAGCTTCCATTGCACGATATATTGAAGCAGTGTCAAATCGGAAGTTTCTGAAGCTTTTGCCAGGACCTGTGTCTGGGGGACGTGCATCAACTGCAGGTTTGTTCAGTTGAATCTCAGTTAAAACTGAGCTGCTTCCGGTAGAACTATTTTTTGCACTCCACACACTTAATCCTACATCAAAGAACTAAACCTTATTAGCTAATATAATAAAATGTTAAGGTGTCCTAACATCAAGATGTTAAACGAGAGTTAGTGTTAAAGCTTCCACTGGACAATTGTAAGCCAGCCCCTCCATAGTAGGCTTGATTGAACTTTTCTTTCTATAGCTAGTACATGGCATTGAAGGGAGGTAACCATCATCATTCATCCCAACTTTTTTCTTCAGGGAAAAGTTGAATGGAGAATATACGCCATTATTTCAACCTGATTTGACTTGGCGAGAGGTGCAAAAGAGCTTAGAAGTATCATTGAAGCACTAGTGCATCTTTCCTGTACTTAGAACATCTCGGGAGGGGGCCCTAATGAAATCATCTTCAAGATCTTTTTTAAGAAGGAAAATATACCTTAAATCTTACAAGACGCCTCACATGGAAAAAAAAAAAAAAAAGAGGGACATTCTCCTCTACCATCAAAACTGAATCATAAAAACTAGGTCTACCTCGGATATCCTTAACCAATAGAGGCTGTAGGAGCTTGTTTCCTGTGGGTTTTGTGGAGAAGAAAATTGGATCGGTTACGCAAAGTAGTTATTGGCTTTGTGATTGTTGAGACCAAACAACCAAAAGGAGAAATGAATAACTCCCCCCTTCCCCCTTCTTTTCAGGGTGTGGAAGATGGAAGAGATTCAGATAGATGCATGTAACCAAAGAGAAGGGTCAAGGGACTGAAAGATCGGAGATCCAACTTGCCCTTTATAAGGACCAAATAATTTATAATGTTTGAAATGCCATCATCTTAATTACCTTACTGTCTCATTGTGTGATGCAAAGAGAAGTTTCCACTTTATCGGAAACACTCTCTCCATAGAACAAGTGATCAACTTCAAATAACAGTCAAGAATGAAAGAAACGAGCTAAATAAAAATGTTAGCTACCTTCTCAAAGAAAATAGTGTTAGCTAGTACAGAGGAGAGGATTTGACGCAACGAAGAAAGAGAGAAACTGCACCTCTTGAAGGTCTATCAAATCTAGGCGCTACAGGAGGCTGATGTGCTGATATCCATGATCTCAAAGATCTGTGCGAAGTTAAGAATCATTAGCGAAGAAACAAGGGCTTACTCCAGGTTTAAAAGATAAGCATTTCACTCACGTTAAAAATGGAGAAACCATGTAGAGCTTGAGTCCAGTCATCCCACGAGATATGACATCATTACTTCCTGTTTGAAGTTCATCCAGTCTTTGCCATGCAATTTCCTGAATGTGAAGTGCAAACCAATAAATCTTAGAACTGATAAGAGAAGTAGTCACATGTTTGCATGCCATGCTGCACCTTTGTGTGTAGAGAACAATCATCAATGTTAAAGTAACAAATGGAAGAGCAAGAAAGTATGCGCATGTTGCTATAATTAACTTCTAAAAAGATTCTCTGCAGAAACGACCTCAACCAAATGAAGAAGTGGTCAGTCTAGATAGCATCAAAAGTATTCGTTTTCATGCACAATCCACGAGAGCAAAGACAGTCCTGAGAATACATTTAATAATTGAAATCAATGGTAACTCAATTATCCCACCACCACCCACTCCCACCCCCACACAACAAAAAGTTTTAACACTTCATGTCCAAGCATGTAATGGCCTAAGAAACACCCAGCTCAAAAGTATCAGCACCACACACCATACGGAGTATAGATCTCATTTACAAAACCATTCTACATGGCATATGATACTGAGAAACATGAAGTTCAATGGCAAGTAAAATTCCATAGAGATCTCCTCCTTTACAGTCTACATAATCATACAAAGTAAGGTAGTAAGCCCAGAAATTATCTATTAACATGGGCTTCTAAAACCAAAACTACAACCACCCAGTGTAGTCCCACAAGTACTGATGGCAAATGGGGCGGTGCAAGGTAAACCCGCAAAGACTTTGCACGCCCAGCCCCACATAGCAAATTCTTTTGTTTTTGCCCCACCCCGCCCCCTCCCACCCTGCACGAACCTGCCCACATAAACTTGCCCGCAGAGCTCCATCAAAGCACCGCATACATCTCCTGCGCTTTGAGAAAGAGACAGTAGCTGCGTCTTACCTTCTTCATCTACAAAAAATCCTTATTATGTCTTCTTATACTACTAGTAAGATGATATCAAACGATAATGTAGCTCTTTCACTCACTAGACCATATAGCAGTTGGCACTAGCGCATTTGCAACAAATCCCCTCACAACTACTTTAAAAGGAAAAAATTGAATGTTAGTTTATGTACTGCTCAACACAATCAATTCATTCTAAGCAGATGAAGAGACCTTCTTTTTAAACTTTTAGTGATATTTTATAGCACTGTTGGTGTTTTATCCCAGTCCATAATTTCTTGGGAATAGTTTGTATTATGCAAGAATGTATAGAGTACTGCTTTATTTTTTGGAAGCATGTTTATTACCCAAAAGGAATTTAAAAAGCCAGAGCACAGAACGATTTGAGAAATTGAAAGTAAAAAGGAAAGGGACTCATCCTTACGGTATAGTTCTTATTATATTATGATCTACTTGGTGTTAAATCCTTTCCAGGATCAAAGGATGGAAGTTTTGGGTAGTGAAGTAACTGAACAAGAAATATTGAAAAGAAACGGTAGAACTGACAATGCTGCTTCGCCATTTGGGCTTGGATTGGCACGCTTGGCTACCCGAGTACCCGCCTCATATGTTTTTTCCAAAAATATTTTGTACCCCCCACCCCACCCCACTGTCATCCCTACCCAAAAGTGAGGTCGAGGAAGAGTAGGATGTACCTAGGCCCTTACCTCTACCTTTGTAGGGTAGAGAAATGGTTTCTGATAGATCCTCAACTCAACAACATAATTCCCGACGGAATCCCATAAAGTGCATCAAGGGATAGAGTGTGCGCTGACCCCTTATCCTACCTTGCAGAGAGAGGGTGTTTCGAAAAGACCCTCGGCGACATGAAGGAAATCAAAGTAGTAATGAAAAGAAAAATGGAAATTAATGAAAAGTATACACACAAGGAATAGTAACATCAGCAAATAAGGCTAAAAATACGGCATGCATAGTGCTCTAGACTACCATCAAGCCTAATCCCGTCAAAAAGCAAGAGAATGCTCAACTACCTCCTAACATTCTACCCTAATCCGTGACCTTCATACCCTCTTATCTTAGGTCATGTCCTCAATAAGCTGAAATTGAGTTATTTCATATCTAATCACCTCTCTCCAATACTTCCTTGGCCTACTCGGCCTTTCCTACCCACTATATCCAACCACTCACACCTTATGGGGCATCTATACATCTCTTCTTCACATGCTCAAACCATCTTAGCCTCCCCACACCTTGTCCACCATGGAGCAACTCCCACCTTGTCCAGGATATCCTCATCCCCAATCCCAATAGAGCCTCAACTCAAAAGAAAAATTCTCAAAGCAAGCTTACAGGGATGACAGTCAAATAGCAATATACATAAATACACAAACTTAAAGTCATCAAAGGTAAGAAAAGCATCCAGGATATCCTCATTCCCAATCCCAAGTCCCAATAGTGCCCCAACTCAAAGAAAAATTCTTGAAGCAAGCTTACAGGGAAGACAGTCAAATAGCAATATACATAAATACACAAACTTAAAGTCACCAAAGGTAAGAAAAGCAAATGACTACTGTCATTCTTAAAGACAAATACACTAATAGACCACCCACTAATTCAAATTTAGCAAGATATTCATTTTGCAGGGATAGCATACTTTCATCTATTTAAAACAGTAAAGAAAGGAATTTTAGCTTTCACACAAGAAAAGGATTTTGATGGATTTTAGTAAAGAAAGGAATTTTAGCTTTCACACTTTCATGGAAGTGTTTTTGCGATATTAATTGCCTTTGAAGCTCTAACTC
>JAOTQJ010000091.1:23567090-23578241 GCA_025642045.1 Solanum sejunctum
TGCTCTCTTCATAACAATCTCATGAAATCCAATCCTTATAAGAAAACCACTGTGAAGACAACTAACTTATTTTTCCTTCCTTTGCCAACTAATATTACCTCACAGAACAGTACAATTTGAATGGTGACATTTTTCACAAACCTAAGGTAGGTTAAATCTTGGACTAGCTAAGGTAGGTTCGTTTTTCTATACTTTCACCAAGGGACAAGGTATCTTGATTAACCAATTCCAGAGATCACTATTCTGCAGATGACGGTAAGTAAATCAGAATACTAAAGTCAGCAAGATCACCTGGAAAGGAGAGTTGTGCTCAGGAACTACATTGGCTTTCTCCAGGACCACCACTGTCCTTCCCACAACATCAAGATATGAGTATTTCCTCTGGAAAAATCAAAGCAAGCACTTGAGTTTAACTTGTGTGAGTTTAGTTGTTAGGTAATCAAGTATTACCTAACAATTAAGAAAAATAAAGAATGCAAAAGCACATGTAGGGTCCCTTTTCCCTCAACATGTTGTGACACTTGGACATTAACCCGTGATGGAAAAAACAAAGTGCAGAACAAAAGTAAGGAAAAAAGAATAGAAGTAAAGAAGAAAGTAAAAGAAAACTACTTTATTTCCTTCATATGGATTTGGATGGAAAGCAAGATGGAAAGGATAACTAAAAGTATGTTTTGCTTCTCTTTCATTACAGGTTTAACTCCATTGAGCATCTATTGTTCTTTCTTGGAGTTTCTCATGATGCTATTCGTGTTAATGGTGTACTTCAACATAATCATCAAACAACATTATACACCAAAGTCGATTAGCAGAGATTCCTACAGGGACTAGAGGTAGAGGTAATGCTAACTTTTAATATATGAGCAAATAACGAAGTTTTAATACATAAGAAACAAGATCTGTAATGTTATGTGAGAGTTACCTCAGTGCGTTGTTCCACAGGAAATGGAACCACAGCGGATGGGTTCTTTGATCCTTCTGGCAGCACAACCTGAAATTTGATATTCTTGCACCATTACTTGGATGTTGCAACGACTAGAGAAAATTGAGGCAACAGATATCAAGCAGACATAGTTAACCACGATAATTCAACAGGGAGCACCCACTTTGACAGTCAACTTATCCACAACAGTTTCTGCAAGAGGACATCCAAAACTGTAATTGAGATAACGTGTGCCATCAGCTGCCTCAAAAAGGAAGTCCTCTAGTGGAACCCCATATCCAATTACAAAAGTAGATTTCCAGCCTCCAAATAAAGGATATCGTGGTTCTATTAACAGCTCTGACTACAAAGGAAATTCATGGAGAACATAAAATCAAAAAACTTTGACACGAAAGAGAAAATATGGCCAATGAAAGAATGGCTCAAGGATACATGGAGGCAATAGGACTGATACCTTCTTAAAATTTGTGCGTAAGCGAGAGGATGAAATGTTCCCTATGTTATCCCTGTAGTAGACAGAATGGACCCTTGGTGGTAATTCTACAAGAAGATGCTTGAATGAGGAAACACCGGTGCTATGTGGCCTAGACTGATATTCAACCCTGCCAGAAGCACCAAACATTGAAGCAACAAATACACAAAGTGAATCTGAACTTATAAATTGGAATGACCACAAACAAGCTTCTAGAATTCAGTTTAACTCATAAAGAAAAGGCGATTCTAATTCCAGAAATCATTTGTCTCAGAAAGCTATCAAGGACAGAGTGTTGATTATTTGTGTTAGGTTTTTATTTATGTTATTGTCTTTAATTGTACTTACATCTTAGTGAATGAACATTGAACCACAGAAAGAGTTTCTCTTTACCTGAATTTATTTCAGTGAAAACATTTTTTACTTGATTTTAAATGCCAGCTTTATAAACTGAGGTCTGATATTCTCCAGTTGAGAAATAAGTTGAGAGTATCCAGTAGATCTTCAATTTTCAAACTTAATTTGGAAATATGAACTACACTATTGGCAAACTTACCTTGAGAAAACACCTTTATGCCGAGCACCAGCATGTAACAATTTGTAATGCTCAGTAACCTGTATGCTTCCCCAGTGGGAGATTTCAATTTCGCGCAGAAGCTCCTCAACCACAGCAAATGGGTTATTATTTTCAAAATGGATAATTATAGGTGAATATGAATATGGAGGTTGCTCCTCATATGGTCCATATCTTAGTTCTGTGTTTGCACGATCTGTAGGCACAACTCTTGTGAACGACTCGACCCTGCTAGTTGGTGTTTTTAGAAATGTCGCTTGTTGTTTAATAGGATACGGTGACAAGATTTTTGCACTGCCACGGTAATAAACTAATTGAGATTCCGACTGGCTTATTTCTACTGGGAAAGGCTCGAGAGAATGTGTCAATCTATAAAGAACTTCTAGCAAGATGGCTTCACCTTTGCCCAATGGCTTAAGCAAATATATTGAATAATACTTAGTCCCATTTGGTCCATCAGGCAGGTCAGTTGGCTTCACATCAAGTGGCAAATAAGATTTCTTTTTCTTCTTTCCAGCAGCAACAGCTGCTTTGACCACTGCCAGATGATCAATTTCGGTGGGAGAGAAGGCAAGGAGGATTTCTGAAGCAGGAGATTCACCAATATTTTCAACCTGAAATTGCCAAACAATCAGACACCCCATTATGTTATGCTAAAGAAATGTAATGAATGTTTATTTCCAGGTTTATGGTAATAGGCCAATAAATATGGCCACAACATTTCCAATGACTCTTTGATTAACAAAACTTGAATGGAAATTTCACCATCCAGATGTAACCAAACTCACAGAAACATGTTGTGCTTATGAATCCTCACTGTACGGATGAATTTTTAATAAGGAAAGTTAATGGATGAACAACAAGCTATATATGGAAAGTGATCAGCACTTAAATAAAAATACATCAAAACTCCACAAAAGGTCCAGTCAAGGTAGTAAACTTGGATTAGTACCTTCAATGTTAGGAATACCTTCACAATGTGTGATGTCAAGTCAATCTGCAGCAAAGCAATACAACCAGTGAGTAGTCAAAATCACAGTGGATGCAAATACTAACAAAAATGAAACATCGATAAGCGTAACTACAAAAATGACGAGTTTCTTCAGACTACAATAAAGGCATGAAAATGAAAGAGATCACAAGCAAACCTTTTTTATTTAAATTCTTCTCTCTTTTTTATATTGTGGAAGTGGAAGGAGTAAGAGAGAAGGCTCTTGATGAGATATGAAGCCTGAACCATTTGGGTGCAGAGTTAAGTTGCATGGGCTACAAGTTAAATCTTTGTATTATAATGATCTAGAATATAAACTTTTTCCATTTTTCATCTTATGAATGTTTGATATGGAGGAATATGGTTTCCGTAGGAAAAATTGGATCAGTTTCTGAGTTTGGTGGGATAAAAGTAATTAAATACAAATTAGAATGTGCATAACGAGGACAGTGGTCTGTTGAAAATTTTCAGTATCAAATTGGCAAATATGTAGCAAAAGTTGAGATACTTCTCAGGAAGAATTACTTCCGAATATTATTTTCCTTCCGGAATTCACAAAAACAGCATTTCTTCCACAAATATATTTTCACGAAAAAAACCCAGAAATTCTTAGCAAATGAACATAACGAAGTATTACATAAGAGAATCAATCCTTCATCAACGATGTGAAAGAACACAGGAATCAGAAAAAATCAATATCAATGAATCAGATAAGGATGGCTTATGGGTCTTACATATAGGCATTATACATACACAAACTATCTTCAAAAAGTCAGAAACACTTGAAAGACATCTGATCTCTTTATCCTTTTTCTTAAAGAAGAGTAAGGCTAAAGGAATATCCCTTTTTCTATTGACTTTAGTACCAGTTGTTAAGATTAAGCACTTATCTTCATCGCAAAAGCTATAACCTTTAGTATTTTATTTTCCTAAAGAACAATTTATGGTTGATTTGATGTGGTTGAATTGTTTTCTGTTGACATTTCCTTATTTATGCGATGATACAGAGTAACTACAATAGTCAAGGAGGAATCTAAGTAGCTCAGCTGATTAGTTGGTTAGCTAGATGGACTTCTCAGCTCGTTGGTGAAGGTTCGATTCTAGTAGTCGGGAGGCATCGGTATGGAGTTGAGTCAGCTATGTAATTTTTTCACTTATATCTTACACTTTAGCTGAATCTAACGAGGCTCAGGTGAGGAGCCTTCCACTGTGGACCGAGACTATGTAAAGGTAAAACACCATGGAAACCCACAGAACTCCTTCTCACCCTGTCCCCTGCCCATTTTCCCCCACTCCAATTTACAAGGGGGAAAAAAACAACAATAGTGAATAGGTGAACCAAGGAGGCAAACTTAATTGGTGCAGATTCAGGATTGCATAACAAAAATCGGAGCCATTGGCAATATATCTCCTCCAACAACAAAGAAAAATCCATTCCAAAGAGTTCAATCTTCAAAATTATAACCATAAATTCTCAGCAAATTCACATAACAAAAATTACATAAAAATGACAATCCATAATCAGTTATGCTAGAAATAATTAGAATTCGTAAATTTACCAAACAGAAGAAATGAATTGAAATTGAAAAAAATAATATAAAAGTGAGAGCTTACTCTGCATTCGGCGGTGACGATCTGCAACTCCGTTGACGTCGAAGGTGAAGATCCGGCGAGTACCGAAAGCGAGGTCAATGTAGAGAAAACTAGGGCTAATCGAAGGATCGCCATAGCTCCCATTGCTAAGACTTTCAAGGGGGAAAAATGGTCTTCAGTCTTCTCCTTTAACTGATTCATTCAATTTGTAAGCTGAAAATTCAGTGGTGATTTTGGGCTTTACAGTTTTTGGGCCAACAACTTTTGGATTATGGGCTTTGGGCCTTGGTACAACAAATTTTTGGACTTTGGGCTCTATAGTCCTTGGGCCTCACATACTTTTGGACTTTGAGCTCTATGATATATATGGCCTTTGGGCCAACAAACTTTTGGATTTTGGGCTCTATAGTCCTTGGTCCTAACATACTTTTGGACTTTGAGCTCATGATCTCTATGGTCCTTGGGCCAACAATTTTTGGGCTTATGGTCCTTGGGCCATTAGCTTTGGACTTTGGGCTTTAACTTTTTGGACTTTGGACTTTATACTCCTTAAGCCAACAAGCTTTTGGACTTTAGGAGCTATAGTCCTTGGGCCTAACAAACTTTTGAATTTGGGCTCAATGGTCCTTGGATAAACGGAAAATCGCATAACTATCCCCTATTTAGAAAATATTTATCACTAATAACAACATAATTTTTTTAACCATATATAGCAAATAGATTGAATTATCCTATATGTCTGTTAAAATTCACTCAATTCCCTCAAATTTTCCATTTTGCTATCTTTTGCTATAGATTATAATAAAATAAAAGTATATTTCATTTTGAGAAATATTAATTAGAAGGCCTTCACTTAGGTAATTTTTCCTTGGATAAAACATCCTTTTGGGGATTGGTCTTTATGGTCCTTAGGCCAACAAACTTAAGACAATTACAATGCATGACTTTATTAAATCGAACCAATTAAGAATGTTTGGGGTTTAAATTACGTTACGGGTCCTAACACTTTAGGCCAAAATAACTATGAAAAAATGGTCATTCATTGTACAGGTAAGAGGTATGTATAGTTTGTGTATATTTCACGTATATCAAATTATATTAAATTTTTTAGTGTATAATAATATATATTTAGTGTATAGCGCAAACAAACAACAACAACATATCCAGTGGAATCCTACAAGTGTTGGGTCTGGGGAGGGTAAAATATACGTAGACCTTATCACTATCTCACAGAGGTAAAGAAACTGTATAAGTAATCTACATTATATAGCCATTATATAGTTAGTGTAGACTTTCCTTGAGAATACTGTACTGTGAGTCTTGGTAGCCAAATGACACAAGTGAAAGCAAAATTTGAAGCATCTTTCAAGGTGGATATTATATTTCAAAAGAGTGATATAACCTCCATAGCAACTTGCGAATGTAGAGTGTAAGGTTCAAATTCCACTTCTTAAAAGAAACTATAAAAAAAAGACCCTATAAGAAAAGATTGAATAAGATATCTTCAAAGTGGCAACTTTATTCAAATGTGGCAAACTTTTTTGGAGTCTTTTTAAGGTTGGAGGAAAAAGCTAATGGTCCACTAATACATATTTTCATCAATGAAATCCAGCAAGGGGATTTCAATAATAATATTTGAGCCAGCTTGCACATACGTACTATCATGTACTCCAATTGTCAACTCCGTCCAGCAAATATGAAAAAAATCACCTAATAATTTGCCTTTAAAAGAACTTAAATCATGATCTCTCATAATTTTCACTCACTTCATTAGTCATTTGTATATGCCTTCAGCGCAGAAGGGAGAGGGAGTTATTTTTAGTCCATTGAGCAATAAAGGAGCCATAATTTTCTGACGTTCAAAATATAAAGAACTAAACATATAAAGAAACCAAAAAGGAGTGTCAATTGACTTCCCATGCATGGGGTTTTAATGAAAGAAAGGCTCAATGCAAAAAACTACAAGTTGCCTTCACTTGCATACTTTGTCCTATGTAGTACAGCCTTACCCTTTTTCTCTATTTACTGTTTGACAAAAGATGATGCAGTCTCACATATGCAGCTTATCTTATAAATGGAGAACCAAATTCAAAATTAAAGCCCCTACCCCATCCACCCACAACAGCTATGTAAAAAGGAAGAAAAAGGAGCATTAAAGGATCTTTTTTCATGTTTATCTTGACTTTTGACAAGATGAACCATCAATTCTTGAAAGTCAATTAGTGCTGATTCCACTTCCATTTTTCAACTGCCTTTTTGCAGAACTGGAAAATGAAACTTTCTGGACATCCCATGCAAATGATATATTTGCAATTAGAGGAAGTAAGCAAAGGCAAGGTTACCTGGTGCACAAAGCATTATACAGGATCCCAAGAACGACCGCATAGGCAACCTACCCTAACGTAAGCATTAGTGGATGATTTCATGGTTTGAACCCATGATATATAGGTCGCATGGAGACAATTTGATCGTTTCTCCAAGCAGAGGGAATAATAATCAAGAAAGTCAAAGGAAAAGAATCATTCTTAGTAGGATTTTTTATATATAGATGACAATTCTCCAAGAAAATTCCACAGTTACAAACTTATACACCTTTTCACCAGAGAAATAAATCATCTCTCCTTATGTACATCACCCCCAACAACAAAAAGTACAAACGACAGGACCAAAAAAGTCATAAGAACCTAACTGGTGTGCCCTTACATTTCATTTCCCAAAATTATATTGCACCTTTCCCCGATTTTGCACGGCTGAAGTTTATTCCTTTACAAGAATAGATATGAATATATGGACATTCAAAAACTTCTCAGCCTTTCAAAAACTAATAGTAGTAAAAAGAGGAAAGACAGCACTAAGTAACATATTAGGCTCTCTGGTTACCTAGGCTTTGGTTGTGATGCAAATGACCACACTGGTCGAACATGTGTTAGAGCTGAAGGACTAGCCAGTAATGTAGCCTGAGATCGAGTTACCATCTCAACCATGGAAGGGGTTTGATAGGCTTGGACAAGACTTGAACCACCTGCAGAGTCACCTCGTGCTGTTGCTCTCTGCCACGAGTGCGAGCTCAGCCCTGACAAGATATATGCCCTTCCTGATGCTTCATATACATTTCTGCTTGCCATCCTCTCCTGCATTTCCTTGAGCTCAGCATCAAGTGCAACACAAAGCCGATCATGCGATTTCGCCGACTCTGACTCTGACAACAATTTTCTAGAGTTCTCCAGGATGGAAGTCGCGCCAACTAGGTCTCCTTTCTCAGCAGCAGCTCGCGCCTGTGCCATTGCCTCAGCTACTCGAAGCCTGTTCTGCTGCCTGTCCACTTCAATTAAAACACTCTCTTGTCCAGCCTTCTCAGGTCTCTTGATAGTAAGATCTTCACTTTTGATGGAGACCTTCTCTTTCGTGAAAGGATCCTCATATACACAATTAACCTTTAACAATGATGTTTCTGCACAAGAAGATTCAGTAGGTATATTGACTGAAACCAGAAAATCCCTCTCTTCATCAGCATATAAATCTCCAACATCAATTGTTCCCATGCGCCCATCAGACATTAAGTGGTTTGGATAGCTTCCTGCTTTTAAAGAGCTAAGACAGACACCTGGATGAAGACACTCAATGCTTACCTGAAGCTCCTTGACTACAACACTGAGAAGGCCCCCAATGCATTGAGCAAAAGCATCTTGTATGACTCTTTCTGTCTCAATAAATGAAAATGTTCCTCCTGAAATCTCTGATATCGAATGCATTGATGAAGCATCGTGATCAGCACCAAACCCGAAAGCATGTACAGGTATCTTAAACCCTGAACTATTTCCACCATGAATGGACAAAGGTAGAAGCAGCTTGTAGTTAGGTTGCTGCTGTCTACTACCAGAATTACTACTGACAGTGTAGGTATCCTGACCATCAGACAACAGTATTATACTAGCAACGGAGTTCTTTTCCTTACGGTCTTCCATTATCTTGGCACCCTTTCTCAAGCCTTCAGCAATATTTGTCCCTCCATTTGCAACCAGGGAGTTTACAGCTTGCAGTGCTTGCTGTCGTCCTGTTTCAGACATCCTACGAAGAGGGAAGAGGCGGCGAGCAGTTGAAGAAAAGGCAATTACTGACAGCCTATCATTGGGACCAAGATTCTGTATCACAAAACCCATAGCTCGTTTAAGTAGCGCAAGTTTGGTGCCAGCCATACTTCCACTTATGTCAAGAACTGTGACAAGGTCAACAGGAGCACGAGTCGTTTGGGAAACCTGGGACAAATTTACCTGGTTTTTACCTGAGTCATGTACGGAGACTGAACCAGGAGCCTGCAGCTGGACTAACACAGTGAAGTTATCTAAAGCACTGGACCTTGAGATTGCTGGAACCTCGGGGTAAGTTACAATCTTTACTTTCTTATTGTCACAAGACTCACAACCATCTATTGAACTCTTAGCAGAAGCACTTTTCTCAGTAGAATTGAGCTGATGACCCAAAGAGTCATCATCATCAAATATGGCTGGCTCGGGAGCCTGAAAAAGTGGGGAAATATGCCGATTCAGCGTCGGGCGAGTTGTTGGTAAACGACGTATTACAGTCATTAGTGCATTATTTTGGGGCCAATCCACAGGATTGACTCTAGCCCTCCCAATAGGAGGATCTAGGCTGGGAAATTGAAGAGGAATTTCTTTCCATTCTGCCCTGCAAACTGGGCAAACCTGGTTTCCATGTTTCACGTTTGAAGCAATACACTGGAAGTGAAATGAATGTGAACATTCAGCAGTGAATATAGCATGGCCATCCCCTCTCTTCATTGAAGCCAAACATATTGAACATGTTTTCTGAAAGTAGAAGAGCGCGGGTGAGGAAACAAAAAAAGAACAATGCACCAATTTGAGACATACAATGCAAGTATAAAGTAGAAAAGAAGTCAATAAAGATCAATTTATGAGACAAAAGATTGAAAGCGGACATGGACTCACTCAAATACATCAGAGATGAACTATTATAGTAACAGAATACAATTTTAACCAAGTCCAAGAATATCATTATTGTCACAAAATGAAATTTAAGTTGTAGGTGGACCACATCAATCAAGTCTCTTACTTTCTAATGTGCATTACAATCTGTTGCTGTAGTTGCTTTTTATCTTTCTATGTTGCCAAAATATTTTTCTAGCAACCCTGCTTTAAACAGATTACTTTCAAGCCAAGAGTCTCTCGGAAACAATCTCTCTACCCCACAAAGGGGTAGGTATGTGTACACCCTACTCTCTCCGAACCTTACTTGTGGGACTACACTAAGTATGTTTGTTTATATCAATCAAATACCAACCGTGAAAATGCTGACAACTGAAGAAAGGGAAGGTTTGTTTTTCTATTCATTAGATTATTGTTTTCTTCTGCAGTTATCAATAGACCAAAATCAGGAATCTTATTGCTAAGTGAATGACTCAAAATAGAATAGACAGCAAAGAACTCATATGAGATAGAAACAAGAGATCATGCCAGTGACAACACACAGATGACTACATAGTACATATTTACAAAAGCATCAAAATCAACTGTATTGTTTTTTATCTCATGTTGTGGAAATCTTGTCACTTTTATGACAAACCATAAGCAATCAAAGATGCACAACAAAAACAAAGTTAAAAAGGCCATCGGTAAGAAGAAAAGTCAAGGATCCTGAAATATACCCTTATGATAAGTTGCAGGCCAAATATTGGAGGTACTCATTTGTTACTTTGGAAAATATAAAAACAAGATCTGGGTAAAAGCACACACACATACATTGACATGTCGAGCAACTTCTTTTTGATGTCTCGTTGATAAAGAATATTCAACAGAAGTTGCTGAACAAGTTTTATTCCTTTCTAAAGTGGTGAAAACAACACATAAAACGCTTGAACGAGAAACGATGACTGATATGGTTAATCACACCTCAAAGCTTGGAAATTGGTCCACTTTTCTCTACATGAAAAGTAACAGAAATTCAAAAAACAAAAATGAGAACTGATTCTCAAGTCTGTAGTTTCAAACAATATGCGTAGGCATATGGCATCAGCAGAATTTGAACAATAGGCCAAACCATTGCAAATTCAAAGGAATAATAACTACTTATTACCAGCTTAAGTTTCGAAACACCTACTATCAGTCGAATAACAAACTTATAAAACAACAATAACATGTGTCAGAATTACCTACTTTTATCCAATTTCTTTCTTGTGATCCTTAGTAGGCCAGTCCCAAATTTAGACAATATGAAAGGATTGAGCTTTTCTTGGTTACCATGTATTATATTAGCTACCAAATAGAGCAGATAACAAATATAACCAAAATCTACATTTTTAACTACAACCAAGGAATACTTATGAGCATAAAAGGAAAAAAATAATTCAAAACAAGAGAGGGATTACAAAGGTAAAAAATATTTAGAGAAGAGCCTCAACATGTCAACTACATTGACTATGGAAACTTCACCTTCATTTCTTCTGCTTCCAGACAAATTAATAACCCAAAACATTTTAAAAGGTGAATTTTCCATTTTTACTAATTTCTTAGTTACATAATACTTGATGAATCCTCCACCCC
>JAOTQJ010000091.1:23584274-23594621 GCA_025642045.1 Solanum sejunctum
GTTTAAAGAGCCATTTCACTTTATTCCATCATACTCCAAGGCCAAAAAATAGTCAATCTTTGGCTCCATCCGAGATTCATGGAAATAGCAAAAAATACATAAATATGAAAAAAGAAAATTGACTAAAGTGGAAAGCTAATGATAATATATAAATATAATAAAAGTAATAAATATAAATCAAACAATAACAACATAAGATATAAAGACACGATTAGTTCTACTAACCTACCATATTACAAGGCTAAATAATATCCTATTCTTACGAGCCTATGAACCTTCAATCTTATATGAATATGATTAATCTACTTTACTTATAAATTAAATATCGAATATGAGTAGGTATCTGCACTTGCATTGCTATCAATACATTCCATTGCAAAAAAAATTCACATAGAGTTAATCAACCCCCCCCCCCCCCTTTCCCCCCAAACCTTCAAACCTCTTGACTTCTTTTTTTGGGGGTGGGGGGTTTATGAGGTTAGGATTCCCTTTGGTTCCTCTAAAATTTGCTAGACTTTCTAGGGCAAGTCAACTAGAAAGCTGACTTTTTTGTTTTCATTATTCTATAGAGAATATTTTTTTGTTTCCTTTGATGTTGCCTCCCACTATGGTGATTTTAGGGCAGTGTGGTCTTTGTTTTTACATGCATTATATATTATCTGTACATCATTAGTAACTTATAATAATCACTCTTCTCATTCTCCTATGTTAAATAACACTAATTACTTTGACTAATTATCATTTATATTTTTTGACCATAGCTTTGGAAACCTCAAATGTTTCTTAGTATAATGTGTTAGGGTACTACTTATCTCATACAAAAATTTTAATATTTTATGTGATAAATTTATATGAAAATTTGTGATTTATACATGTATATACTTATAATATAATACTTTTAAAAATTTATGATAGTAAAATAGCATAATATATACTTGCGTGACTATAATTATTAGGAAGGGTCTCTTTCTTTTTCTTTTTTTCAATCCATGCATATCCATATGCATTGGCGGAGCCACATAGATATTCAAGGATTTATCTGAACTCTCCTCGACGAAAAATTATACTATTTATATATAATAAAAATATATTTTTTTTATATATATAATAGATGTCGAATCTCCTTCAATTAGTTTATATATCTATTTTTTAAAATTTTAAAATCCTAATAGAAATACCGATAAAATCAACAAGTTGTAATGTATAGTTATATAGTAGGCCTCTTTATTATGATGTCACATGTGTGTGGATCATAATTCATAATCATTACCATGTTCATCATTAGCAGTAGCAACAGCTGCAAGTCAAACCTAATCTATGTATATTGTTGAGTACATTTGCCAAACATCATGTCCCACAATGTTTAATTATTAAGTGCGGAGTCCGAATTTTAAGTTGTAAATTTATTATATAAAAAGTAAATATATTAAAAAGTAGTTTAACATGTATAAATTATACATTATAATAGTTTCTATAAAGTTTATACTAATAGAGGCATGGATTTGATTTAAGATAATGCAATAAATTTTTTATCGAAAAGGGTAGAGATTCTCTAAAGTCATGTCGAGAAGGATAAATATTTTGTTTCCCTGAAATAGTAAGTCTTCAGAAATAACTTTCCTTTATGTGATTTAAGGTCTACTCTCTCTCTCTCTTATAACACATTTAATTTTTACATATTTTTGTGTGATTATAATGTGTATTAATGCATTTCTTTTTTATAAGATTGGACTAAGACCTTCTTGTATCAGTGATTGTACTTAAACCTTTATGAGCACTTTTTTTTTTAGTTTTTATTGTAAAATTTTGATTATCTTATGCGATATTACGTTATTTCATCGCCACTAATATTTTCTTCTCTATATTTCATATTTATCTCTATTTCACATTACTTTTGTTACTATTCTAATATTTGTATTCTTTTTTCTTTTTAACTCTTTGAAAATACTTTATTTAAACTAAAGATCTAACGAAAATAATTTTTTTTATCTCTACGAGATAAAGATAAAACGTGCATATACTTTGACATTCTTAGATTTTACTTGTTGACTAGATATTCGTAAGTGGAATGACAAGAGGAGTGAAAATTCATATAAGTTCAAACAAGAATCAAATATATGAAAGACTTGGAGAAAAGGCCCTACCATTTTCCCAAATGGATTTTGTTTGACATTTTTTGATGCTTTTGAACTGTTCTTGATGGATTTGGATGAATATTAACTAAGTTGTAGGGATAAATGAATATATTCCACTTCGACAAATCTCTACTCTTATTAGAGCCCCAAAAGCACATACAAAAGCTAATATTTTGTTATTGGCAAGAGGAACATAAAATACCTGTTTTCCCAATATGAAAGAATTTTGACTTATTTATCAACTCTAGTAATATGCCAATTTTCCACTTAATGTTTTTTAATACCAATTGAACATTTCAAAGAGAATATTACCAATCCCCAAACCCCATTTTGTTCTTGTTATGTTCTCATGTCTAATATGTTAGGTTGGGCACACCTTGACTATTCCATGTGCTACTTGCTGCTTCCTACCAGTACATATATAGAGTAATTTGATGCTAATGCAACTAACGTCAAGACGTTTAATAGAATCTCTCATAAAATAGGTGGAGAAACTACACGAGGGTCGACGTAAAACGATTTCAAGGTAGAGATGTAACATTTGAACATTACTCCATCAGCTATGATTCAAAAAACTTGAACAAGTGATGTGAAGTTAAGAAAAGCTTAAACTGCAGTAGAATTTTGCAGAGCATGCCAAGCCACGACGTCTCGGTAAGCCAAGTTACCTCCGAAAATATCCAAGGCGCTGCCCACTGTCACATCCACACGCCCCATCCCCGTGACTTTGATCTTCTCAAGATCAGCCATCACAGTGACACCACCAGCATATGTCACAGGAATCTGAGAGACAAGACACATGGAGATAAAATTTTGGTCATCTCTTATATTAAAGGAATTGTACATTCTGGGACCTAAACAGTTATGTTGCTCAGACCTCCCAAAAATGTTGCCGGACCCTTGTAAGATCCTTAAAAAAATGCATAGCTTCTAGAGGATCCAAGCAACATAATGAAGTGTTTTACTATCAAATTGCATGATAATATTTCGCCTTAGCTAAGTGGTCTACTGCCAACACATGCATCAGACTTAAGAAAGTGCATATACATTCAGAACATCCCTACATTTTTGCCACGTTCCATTTCACCTTTTTTTTAAAGCTTATAAAGAGCTTGATTTGACTCTGATAACCAGGCCATCATATAACCCTCAAAGCTTACAAATAGATCGATGCTCGTTCAGCATTCGAGATAAAACAAGCAAACATGAATGTTGGCACAGAAGCATTTTGTCCCTCATTTTGAATGAGAAGCCACAATAATAATACTCCCTCCATTTCAATTTGTTTGCCTAGTTTTGACTTCACGGGAAGTTAAAGAAAAACGGACTTTTAAATCTTGTGGTTTTAAACTAAAGATACATAGAATGTACCAAAATATACTTTAATCTCGTGGTGTTAAACATATCATGTGGAAAGAGGAGGCAATCTTTTTGAAATAGATTAGAAAGGAAAGTAAGACAAATAAATTGAAACAAAAGGCAGTAATATTAAACATAGGTAAATCACGTAAACACTTACGGGGGAATACTTTCCGAGCAATGCTACAAGCTCCTCATCTATTCCCAGCCTGGGTTACACAAGAACCATACATGTCAGATTCTTTTATCAGCAAATGATTTATGAAGCACATGACATATTTCTAGATCAGCAGATAATTTATGAACCACATGTCAGATTAAAATGATGAAATATGAATATCCAATTATGTTTCTCTTTAACTACAATCTCTCGCGAGTAACTTATATGCTATATTTGAGAATGCTGCAGAAAAGGAATACAAATTACATAATATCTTTCCGTTTGCTGTTATTATTATCAAGTCCACAGGCAAAAGACCTCTGCTCAATCAGGAAAAATAATGATAGTTATGAGAAGTTCCTCATTATCAGACTAGTTAATGATACAAGCTATTAATAGAAAGTGGGAGAAACTCAACACAAATCAGGAAAATATAAAATTTAAGGTCAGAACTCAACCAGATAGTGCATTTGTTACATCTATGTTAGCACAGTATGCTAAAAAGAGTCACTTTATTGGACTGACAGAGCAATAAGTTATTCAAAATTGCAACAAAATTGCAATTTTTCATTCCTTTTCTTTTCATTCTTCATAAGCAAGTAACTGGGACACTGTTGGTCTAAAACCTAGTTGGCTATGTCATGGGCTATGCCCCAAATGCAAAGTTCTTTTTCTGGACTATCGATGATGTAGGGGTAATGTCTGCATACACTCTATCCTCTTCATACCTCACTTTGTGGGACTACACTGGGAATGTTGTTGATGTTGTAGATTAGCTGTCAAGGGTTTAACTAGCTCGGTCAATGGCATGGTAAAATTTTGAAAGAGGCATAAAGCCCCTTGACTAGATAATAGATCAGAATTATAGAGAACTTTCACAAAAATAATTGTGTCAACTGTTGTTACAAACTCTACAAAGATAGTTAAAGGACAAAGTACAGGGACTAACTTTTTGCCTTCAACATCAACACCATGAACCAGAAACTCATCAGCATACTCTGCAAGAAAATTCAGGACTTTCTCATCGAGATGTACATCACTGAACTTCTGCCATCTGTCTGTGACAATCACATACTCGCCCTCCTGCATTTTGTTTCAAGTCATTGTATTAACACTCTCATGGAAGAATAAAGGAGTAGTAGTAACTGAATCTAATTTTACAAATTTATCATCTATTCATGCCCTAACCAATTTTAGATTCCAAACTAATATGAAAGAACTTGTCTTTCTAGGAGTACAAAAGATGCGGATGCCTTTTCAACTTCAAAATCTTTTATGAAAGGTAATTTCACTGAAAAAGAGAATACCTTTTTACGACAACTAAGATCCAAAACAAGCCTCTTTCTTCCAACGACAGAAGCAAGTTCCTTCAATCTCTCAAGGTCCATTTGTCCATTGTTAAAAACATACTGCAATATGAACAATAAGTATCAGATAAAGAAGATCTAGTAGGATAATTATATTGGAGAGGGCCTACAAGCCCATTCATCTAGAATCATAAGTAATCACTTTTTGGATTATTTTCATTGTTCTGTACGAAGAAATTAGGTGAGGCATTTCATGATTCTTTTATGCAAATATTGGGAAAAGAGATTTTGAGGAGTTTAACAAATTTAAGGAGAACCAAAATTAGTCTATTCTGAAACCTTCAAATCATCTTGAGAGCTCTGAATTATTAATTGTTTCACACATTTGTCGCTACAGCAGCGAAGGTCTAGTCGGTTCTGAGCTCATATTCAGGAACTTTTATCTGGTTTTTAGTAGACAACAAGTTCTGCAGACAACGATCAGATGGCTTGCAAATTGTTCTCTGTTCATGAAGTTGCTTTGTTTATTGAATTAAGTACTTTTTTGATTGATGGTTTATTGAATTAATTAATATATGATAAGGACTAACAATGAGAAAGTATTAGCTGCTACACTTTCCCTATAGTAGGCAACGGTTCAAATTAATCCCTGTTGCTCCCCTTCCCAGTCTCTCATTGTTGTACTCAAGAACTTAAAAAAACAACAAAGGAGAGGAAGACCAATTTAAACCATGGGTGTCCGTAGTAGGCCGTTAACGAAATTTATTCTCGTGAAATAAGCAATCAATAAATCTACTTAGGTCTTAATCCCATATTTAGTTAATTCAGCTAGATGAATCTGACCTATCATTCAGCTCTATCTAGGTCAATTTTCTATCAATACTAAACATTTGGCGTTTTAAGGTGATAAGAAAATGGACCTAGAGCCTAATGTAGGACATTCAGCATACAACAAATTAGGGTTTCCAAAATATCGCAAAACCAATATAAAGAGGTATTATGCATTCAAATCTCTTAATACCACCCAAATTGGTATAGCAATTTAAAGATCAGCAAGAGGTACAGAGATATGGCAGTGAGATATCCTTAGAGTGGGTGGTAGTGGTGGTGTTATGTGAAAGAATCCTTGGTAAATGTGCCACTTAATTAAGGTCCAATACTAAATGATTGTTGAGATGACACTAAGATATCCTCAGAAATTGTAACATAAAAAATATGGCTCAAAAAAAAATAAAAATTGCTACTTCACAAGAAATTAATCATGAATACATACAGACGTGACAATGACATGGCTGGCTCCTTGTTCAATGTAACTCAAAGCATTTTCAGTTTTGATTCCCCCTCCAACTTGCAACCCACCTAGATGTTTCACCCTCGAAGGATATCACCAGAGGGAAAAGTCTGTCAGTTGAGATGTATCAACCGTGTATACACTTTATCATAACATCTGTGTCTAGTAATATATATTTTCAGCAAACAGTTCCAAATGAAGCTATAATAAAACGGTCAACAGCTGGAAGATCAGATAACAGCATACTATGTTTTGGAAGAAAGACTGGTGAGAAGCGGTGGAATACCAAAAAATGAAAACCGCCATAAAAGAACTTAGATAAGGACAAGTGGCCTACCAGGGTAAGCATGTAATGCTTCAGTTGCAGCAGCTATGCTCAAGGGGTCAGCACCAAGCATAATCACATGGCCACCTACAAGGCCGTCATCTCTGTAAAGCTTTGCATATTCTGCAGCCGATTTATCAGATTCAAAGTTAGTTACCAGGCTTGTATCTGCCTCCTTAGAATCTCGAAGAGTGGATCCAACAATTTGCTTCACTTTTCCCTAAAAAATGAATTTTTCAGGTAAAAATCTTCCAACTATCTTGAGAGTATTTAGAAATATGTTATGTTAGCACCTAGGGAAATGCATCTACCAAGCATATGAAACTAGCTCAAAACTCTCTAACTTTGAAAGCTAATTAGATAAAGAAAAACAGTTTGCTCCTGTCTTTGACATATTTGATTCAACTTCCCATATGAAAAGCTATTAAATACTGAATGAACACCATCAGTAATTGAGCCTTTTCTTCTTATCTTCTTCCTTTCAATTCTTTCTATGCAACCAAATACATTTTAGTTTCTTCATTACCTGGTTTACGGTATATACATATATTTCGTACCGCCAATGCTAAGCAGTAATGTAAAAGTCATTTGCAATGGCACAACAAGTGGCAAGGATAAAGAAACTCCAACTTTATACTCATAATATCGTAGCCCTATCATAAATACAGCAAACTGTTTGTCAAACTTGTCAAATGCATCACAATCTCAAGTTATTACTAAGGGCACCAAGCCTTGCATAAGAATTTCACAAAACTTTGAAAGGTCTAAATAGCTCAAACACAGGAAGATGTAAAGAAGAAAAAAAGAAAAGATGCAGGTAGACCTTGTGTATGTCAATGCAAGGGCGGAACCCAACTCCACATTGTACAGATAGCCTCTGAGGTCCTGTACAGTTCAAAAGAGAATCATATTCATATTGCCCCTACAGAAAATGATGCTAATCTATTGTGTATGAGATATACCTAATGGAGGTGACGTCATAGCAGGTATGAAATCTTGCGTTCTGCTAAGAGTATATGGTGCATGGCAGAGATTCTTCCCCCAGAATAAGTTTTGTAGTGATGAGGCTGAAGTCGTTTGCAGACTTTGCATTGTTGAAATCAACTTACCTTCAACTAAATGCCTATGTAATAGACACACATGTTAATCAATTGAATTCCATATCAATCAAATAATTACAGATACATGATGAGCCACAACATACAGAAGATAGTGAGTTGGGCCTTCAGCTCGAAGAATGTACATGGTTGTAAACTTATAAAATTTATCATTATTATAATTGTGGTAACAGGACCAACTTGCACTCATTTTTGACTAATTTCAAAGGGTACTTGCTACCTCCCACCAACACAGGTATGGATTAACTCCATCCACCAAAACTTGAAGAGATGGGAAGAATCAACTTATAAAATTCATGTTTATACCAAGTCCAAATTTATTGTCACAAACAAAAAGATAGTGGGCGTACTAGAACTCCAACAACATACCTAGTCAAATCCCATAAGTGGGGTTTGGGGAAGGTAGATTGTACGTAGACCTTACCCCTACCTCGTGGAGGTAGAAAGGGTATTTTCAAAAGATCCTCGATTCAAGTAACACATATCAAAGCAAATTTAAAAGGAGAAAACAAAAGTAATGAAGACATCGCAAATAACAGGGAAAACATTCTAAAGCACATCAAGAAAGGAACAGTAACCGAAACAAAATAAAATGATAGCTGAAGCACTATAAACAACATGTAGTAGCAGATATAGAGGAACCATAAACTATGAGAATGGTGCTAAATGATAATACTACTGGAACGCAAGGAGAAACCTATCTCCATGGACAATATCAGGGGAGAAAAGGCCCATTTTTATAGCAAATTCAGAGCAAAAACAAATCCAAAGGCACTGCCTTTTTCGGACATAAATGTCATAATAACCACAAGAAAGATAGATAGATAGATATAGAGAGGGAGGGAGGGAGGAAGCAAAACGGAACGAAAAAGAGGAAGAAGTGGGTGTGGTGTTACTCCCTAAACATTACATTAGAATTTTGGAGTTGTTCGTTCATAACAACAACAACACATCCAATGTAGTGCAATCCCATAGGTGGGATATCGGGAGGTAGAGTTGCACGTTCGTCAACTATAGTGTAGGCTTATAGGTGCAGAGAAGAAAGAAGTAAATCCAAATCCAACTACTATACTTTGAAAAAACCACACCAAATATCTCTGCATTTCTAATATCAGGCAAAAAAAGGAGTCCAATTTTTACAGCAAACCATGAGCCAAAGCAATCAAAAACCTCACAATAAACCACACAATAACCGCAAGACAGAGGCACTCAAGGTGTGGCCTAGTGGTTAGTGTGTTGAGAACCATGAGAGATCTAGTCCCATCTTCAAATCAAATTCCAGAAGAGACAAAAACACTAGGTGATCTCTTCCAATATGTCCTTAGCCATGACAATTCCAATTGGAATCGGCCAATCGAATCTGGTATATTTTCCACATTCATAGGAGTGTGTCTGTCCTAGACTATTGGAGAATTAATCAAATGTGTGAGCAAGTTGGCCCGAACACCAAGGTTATCAAAAGAGGCAGCAAAACAACACGAGAAGGAGGAAGGGCAAGAAAATCCATACTAAAATTAATCCAACAACTCAAATTCAGCAAAAGATAACAAAAAAGACAAATTTTTTTTATAGAGAATGGAAACATATGATTGAAGATTACTTCTAATTAAGAGCATCTATCTCCATTATCGGCCATGAAAAGCTATACCTACAAGAAGATTACATATAGAAATCTACACCCACAAGTGCAGAAACGAGAGAAGTCATCCCACTTCTCAACAAGTTAAAAGAAACCCAAAATACCTCTGCATTTCTAATATCAGAGGAAAAAAGGGGTTCGATTTTTATAGCTAATCATGAGCAAAAAGAAATCAAAACTACAAAAGATCCTACTTTTTCAATCAAATATAAACCTCAGAATAAACGAGAGAGGGCAATTCAAGATTGTTTCGCAATAATTTCCGATGAAAAGCTAATTGAGAAGAATATCTAATACCTCTTATCTCCTTCAGTATACTCGAGAAACTGTGAGTTGAGCAAAATTTGCAACTTTACAGGCGACGGCGGACGCAGAGGAAAGGGTGATAGTGTCAGCTGAAATTTTCTCTTTTGTTTTAATTTAATTAATTTTTTTTCGTTTGTGTTGGTACGATTGGAGCCTAGGATGGTTTGATTTGGATATACATTTATCGAGAGTAATTTTTATTACTTGTTTGTTATATTCAAAGTATTATTTATTAAATAATTTATTTATTTATAAAAATATTTTTTTTATTTAATTTTTTTAAAGATGTTTTCTTTGCAAGTTTTAGCTATTTATTTTTAAAATAAATTTTTTTATTTTATTAAACATAAATAATTTTGTATATGTATTTTTATGATTATATCGTGTATTTTTAAAATTAAAATTTTATCTTATTTAACTTAAAAATAAAATATCTATCTTATTTAGCTTTAAATAAAATTTTTATCTTATTTTGCTTAAAAGTAAAATATTCATCTCATTTAGTTTAGAAAAACATCTATCTTATTTAGCTTAAAAATAAAATTTTTATTTGAGTTTGTTAAAGTAAAAAAAGCATTATTAAATTTTAAAGTTATCTACATTTTAATTTATATATAGAATATAATTTTTAAGTGAGTAATGAAATATTTAAGTAAAAATATGTAATTTAACAGTGGAGTGAACATTTTAAGAGAATCAAAATATAA
>JAOTQJ010000091.1:23611708-23622228 GCA_025642045.1 Solanum sejunctum
TCTGGAAACAACCGCTTTATGTTTTTAAACATAGGAGTTAGGCTGCGTACATCCGACCTCCCCTCACCCCGCAATGAACGGGAGCCTTTTGAGGCACTGGGGTATGTTGTTGTTGTTGTTGCAGCATCCACAAGACTAGAGGGGTTGACTCAGTTGCTGAGATACCCTCATTAATGCATAATTTGGGTTGAGTAAACAAGGAGCTATTGACCTGTTGAACAATAACCCTTGCACAAAACATAATGATGAATACAAGAGTGAAAGTCTCCCAACTTTTTTTTTTTTACATCATTTACTCTAATGTTTTGACTTTTGACAAATAGAAATTACGTTAAAAATACTAGAAACTACAACTTTCAAAGTAATTAACTACTCTTCCAACATAGTTATCATATTTCGCTTCTTGAGAATCAATTTGATAAATTATCAAAGTTAAATTAGATTAAATTCAATAATGATAAATTGAGATTCGAAGTGTATTCCCATAAAGTAGGGTTTAAGGAAGAGTAAAATACACAAAAATCTGACCTCTACCTCAAAGGTAGAAATGTTATTTTCGATAGACCCTTAGTTCAGGAAAAAAATATCCCAAATTAGAATAGGGAAAAATATCATAATTAAGACAATCAACTAGATAAATTCAATATTTAAAATTAAAATCTAGATATTCAAAAATTATATGAAAAAGTACTATAAATTGCAATTCTTCTCATATCACTCTGATAAAAAATATATATTTTTAAGTATTAATTAAAGTTCATATCGCTTGGCTCTTAAAAAAAATCGTGACAAATATTTTGAAATGGAGGCATAGTCATCTACGAAAAATCTCTTACCTTAAGATATTAACATACTAAAAATTACAACTTTTGGAGTAATTAAGTACTCCAGCCATTTCAACATAGTTGCCATATTTTTCTTCTCGAGATCAATTTAAGAAATTATCTAAATTAAATTAGATTAAATTCAACAACAACAAACCAAGATTTCAAGTGTAATCCCACGAAATATGGTCTATGGAGGATAAAATACACACAAATCTTACCTTTACTCCAGAGATAGAAAGGTTATTTTCGATAGACTCTTGGCTCAAGAAACAACCCCCAAATTAGAATAGGAAAAAAATCATAAATTAAGATAATCAACTAGATTAATTTAATATTTTCAAATTAAAAAATTATATAATTGTAATTTTTTCGTATTAATATAATAAAAATATATATTTTAAAATATTGATCAAAGTTCATATTACTTGACTCTTAAAAAAAATTGTGACAACTATCTTGAAACGGAGGTATATATATATCTATGAAAAATCTCTTACCTTGATATATTTTTCATGAAAATGTATAAATTCAAACTAATAAAGAGAAATAAAGAGAGAAGAAAAACAGGCAGTCTTTATTGAGTTCTCATGTGACTTATGTCTCACTCAGCTCAATCAATCCAATCCAAGAAAATGACACCAGTAATTTGAATAAGCCATTTCCAAAGAAGACCAAAAACCTCAATTGGACCAAAACAAAAAAGCAATTATTTCCAGTTACAACTAATGATCAAACTGCTCACGTCTTCACCAACCGCCTTCACATTAACAATTCTAACAACAAGTACGTCTCGATCTCTCGATCTCAAACAAGTTACGATAGCAAATTCAATTTCAAATTGCAAAGACAATAGAGAGAGATAACATACCTTTGATTGTGGTGTTGATTTTGATTTCATTCATGTGTAAATCCAAGAAGAAACTAAGCACTCAAGTTATGGAACCTAAACAGAAGCCAAGAAGATCTTCGTCTTCAACGTCACCCGCGGCTGCAAAAAAGCTATCGTCTTCGAATGATCATCAATCATCATTATCAACAAGCGATAATTTGATATCACCAAATGTATCAACAGAAAGTTTCATACTCAACAATTTGAAGAACTCACAATCATGGGCTTCATCTAAGTCAAGTCACCATTCATTGACGAGCCTTAAAGGTGTATTGTTCTCGGAGCAACCTCATATATACAATTTCACAGAAATTCGTTCAGCTACCCAGAATTTCCTAAAGGATCCATTTTCATCGTCATCAACATCGACTTCATGGCGTTGTGTTCTTCGTGGTCAAGAGGTTGTTGTAATACAGAGGAAATTCAGAAGGCCTATGGAAACTGATGAGCTTGTAGATCAAGTAGCTATGATTTGTAGAAGTCATCATTCTAGCTTAATTCCACTCAAAGGAGCTTCAGTTTCTGGAAATTATATATATTTGGTGTATGAATATACACAAGGAGTTAATCTATCGGAAGCTTTGAGGAATCGAAGAAACCCTAATTTTACTGTTCTTTCGAATTGGATATCGAGGATTCAAATTGCTTCGGATATAGCTCATGGTTTGGATTATATTCATCATTCGACTGGCTTAGGTTTAGGATTTGTACATAATCATATCAAAAGCACGAGTATTATTGTTACTGAACCTTCGTTTCATGCGAAGATCTGTCATTTTGGTACGGCGGAGCTTTGCGGCGAGACCCCGAGTGAAATTGAGGATCCGAATAGTGAAATCAAGCCGAAGAAATCACCGGAATTTAAGAAATGTGGAAGTAAAGGTTTGAAGTTCGAAGGTACGAGAGGGTATATGGCGCCGGAGTTTCAGTGGACGGGAACGGCGACGGTGAAAAGTGACGTGTATGCCTTTGGAGTGGTGATTTTGGAGTTGATTTCCGGGAAGGAGGCGGTGAAGTACGAATTCGATGAGGAGACTGGTCGATATGTTCGGGTTTCGGTGATCGAAACGGCGGTGAAAGCGACGGAGGACGGCGGCGGAGGGCTGAGGAGTTGGGTGGATAAGCGGCTGAAAGACTCGTACCCGGTTGACGTGGCGGCGAAATTTGTTCGGATCGGGTTGGAATGTGTGGAGACTAACCCGAATAACAGACCGGATATGGGTCGTGTTGCGGGTCGGATTTCACAAATGTATTTGGAATCAAAGACTTGGGCCGAGAAATTTGCTCCGCTTACTGACTTTACTGTTTCTTTAGCACCTCGTTGATAATTTATTTTATTTTTTTTAGCTTTTTTTCTATTTTTAATATTCCGTTTTTTTCTAATACAAATTTTGGATATTACATACATTAACCATACTTTCAATTGTAAATAAAACATAGAATTTTTAGAAAAAATGTTTTCTTCTTTTTTGACTAAACAATATGGGGAAATGCTTCTTTATGTTTGACTATATTTCATCCTCATACATAGCAAATATTAATTGCAAACAAGAAGAAATTTATACTCTATAAAATGCGTCAGTCTTGCTAAATAAAGGAAGGCATCTTCATGGCGTCAAGGTAAAAAAGAATCATTCAAATACATTAAAACACAACAAATGTGATTCACTCACTACAATAAATTCATTGACTGATGAGATTCATACTCCAAATTTTCAGTGTTGGTCTGTCTATAGGCTGCATTATACCCATACATTTCGAAATGCCTATTATCCGAAATCATGTGTCCTCCACCTTCTCTCCCTTGGAAACTCTCCATTGGTGGAAGCCAAGGGCCAGCATTCGAGATGTTAGAGCTAGACGCTTCTTGGTTCACGTTTTGTGAATTGTTATTGTTCTGGGGTGAGTTCCCGGCTGGTCTCTTGTTGGAAGAGTTTGCGGTCGTCACAGATATGGATGCTGTCTGTTGCTGCTGATTCTTCATTGGTGACTTGGGTCGAAGAGCCTCTATTTCAGGTGTTGTAATGACAAGATGTGGAGCGCCTGCTGGTGGATTCCTTCCTCCTCCACCCTGCCATACTTTCCCATCCCTATCGGCAAAATTCCGCACATAGGCCTGAAGTTTTGCAAAGTATCTAGTCAGCATTTTAAGACACAAAAACGTGACGAAGGTAGCATAATACATGCAAAAGTAAACTATTTAGGTGTAAGCTGTTGATCTTCAAACAAGCATGGGAATGAGGTTACAATAACCATCTTTTCCTACTAAAGAGAAAGTGTAGAAGTGATACCACTGAGAGAATACGAAGAGCAACAAATAGGACAGAATAGCTAAGCTCGCGAAATGGTATTTATGTCTTCTCGTTTGAGAGATTTATTTGGGGGTGGGGGTGGGGGTGGATTAGAGAACCTACATCCTTGTCATGTCAACAAGTAAATAAAATCAAAAACCAAAAGAAGGTTAGCTAAAGTTTTACCTCTGCACTGAAGTTCGATGAAGATAATCCTTTACCAACAGTCAACCAGCCAGATCGAATATTGTGGTCTTCACCAAAGAGCTCAAGCCTTCTCCGGCCAAGTGCAAAATGCTCAATTATACGGTACATATCTTCAGGCTTTACAGTTGATCCTGCATATGGTGACCGATAGCAATGAAAAATGAGCTTAGCCACTACGCGTATACAGTACAGAGAGACAATGCAGCATATTATGTTAAAATATCACCAAGTGCAAGACAGAATAAAAATTAGCAGAGACAATACAGGATGATACAAAATTACGTGCAATGGGGGAGCCATGATTTTTACTAACGGGAGTCAAATTATAAAGAAGTAACCACATGAAGAATTCAAAGGGATTCAACATGTATAGTATATACATGAAAAAGAATTAACAGTATAAATTCCAACGAAGGGAGGTCAAGTGACACCCCTTTTGGACAAGGCATCTACGCCACTGATCACGTTCATTTCATGCATCAAAGGATAGCGTTGCAAATTCTAAACTTTCTCCTGTAGACAGCAATAAATGTTACATAACTTAGGAATAGCAGACCAATCAAGGACTACCATAACTTGGAATAATGAGAGAAAAAGTTGAAGATTTTGTTCAAAACCAGTTCCTACATAATTCTGGTAAAAGACCAGATTTCAATTGAATAGCATATCCAACACCACAACCAGCTGGAACGTACACAGAAAGGTGAAAAGTGCAAGTCACATGACAGAATCTTCACCTCATCTGTCTCCCACCCTTCACCCAGGCAAAGGAGTTCGTTCTTCTAATTTTGAGTAAGCCAAATGAGAAGAGAACACCAAAGGGAAAAGCAAAAAGAACATTTCAAGATAGGGGGAACCCATCAACCTCAAAAGGACATTCTTCCTTGTCAAACTCAAAGAAACACTTCCCTTTTTTATTTCACAACATTATTATCGTTAAGTACAAACCACTACACATGTGCGTGTGTATATTACTTGAGAGAGAACCATATTTTCGAATTAGTGCTGTTAGGTCAGCCTCATTCATTAGCATCTACCAAGTATCTTACTCACATAGGAAAAAAACAATCGGAAAGAGGACGAGGAAAGCTACATGCTGTCAGTTTCTGCAACCCTATATTTCATGATTAACATTTCTAATCTGCAAATAGAAAACATAAACCACACACAGCATTGTCTGGAATGAAAAAGAGTCTACCATAAGGAGGTTCCTCAGCAATAATCACATCTGTATCAATATTTGCATGAATTATATGTCCATCGGTACTACGACGAACAGTTCCTTTTATGCCCAAAAGGCAGTGCTCCTATGTAATGACAGGGACAAGCAGAATGTAAGTTATATAAGATGGAAAATATAGATATGGGGAAATGAGAGGATATAGTGTTATTAACCTTTGTACGCTGAAATAAAGTATGGGAATCATGCCGTAATCCTGGAGTTGCGTTGTTTTTGTTTGTTTTCACCCAACATATGTCCTCACATCTGCGGAATCCCCACTGCAGAATGGAGAGAACAATATTTTAAAATAATCACAGAGACCAAATATTGAAAACTGCAACCAACAGATGCCTCTGATTGTGATTGTGCTCATCCGTGGGGCAGCAGCAGAAGATATCAAAAGCAGCAATCAGCAGATTCATCACCATAGAGTGTTTCTCAAATTGCTTAAACTACTACCTTCTTCAGACATTGGCGTCCTTGCTCAAGCCCAACACCATCACCAACCCAAAGGAAAACAAATGATGGAGTGTCAGCAATTGCCTGAGAATAGACAGTTCACACCATCTTTAGGCCCAGAAAGGAGAATCTGACAGGGCAGAGTGAAGAACCAACAACTATGCAGACATTTAATATATATACTCCCTTGATGAGTATGTTAGCAACATAGCCAATTTTGCTCAACCCAAAATACCATTCATAGCTTATTGAATTGGAACATATTATCATATGAGGTGTTAGGTCTTTAAATAAATAATAATAGACCAAACATATTTGATACTCTATTTTCCCGTGTCTCTCCCTTTCTCTTTCGTCCTCTTATTCCCCTCACCCTCTCTGACATTTCCAGTTTCATCTTCAATATCAAATAAAAGGTACCATGGCCACTAAAAAGTTTTGCTAAGTTTTGATACCAAGATCTATTTGACAAAATCCCGTATTATCTTCTTTTGAATTTTGTTTTAGATATTTCCGGGCATACTGGAAAAATACACTACAACATCAATGGAGTTACACATGATAAATCGCCTCTTTAGCTTTAAGGAGCTTATCAAGCATTTTTGCAACTTGTCCACTGGCAAGATTATAAAGCTCCCTTTTCTTACCAAAAAACATTACGATTATTTTTTCCTTCTAAAGTGAGTTCAGTTTTTTGGGTTTAGTCTCAATGGAGCTTCTTGTGGAAGATTTATAGATGATTTCAAGATGAGATTTGCCAAATTTGGTTCAAGTTGAAACAACATTGGTTTAATGGTTGGAAGAATCTCAATTTAAAGACACAATTAACAATCCATCAATAAGAACATTGGATGCCCAAAAGACCAAAAACCAAAAAAAGAATCATTTAGCTCTTTTTTTTTTTTTTTTGGTAACATTGTGAATTACCATTAACAACCATTTAGCTCATTTGTTGCTAGCGTGTCATTAGGCACATTTTAAAAAATGGGTATCCTGCTAGCATAGCTCCTCCATGTCGTATGTTAAGGCTAATAACAAAGAACAAGTTTTGCACCTGAGGTTTACCATATCCTGCTACAAAGCAACAGTAGAAGTACTAAGAATAAAGAACCGGGTTGACATGCAAGAGTCATACCTCGATTTTGAGATTCATTATTTCCTCGAATGTCCAGTACTCCATATGGTCAGTGACACCAGGAGCTCGATGAACATATTCCTCCCATGGGGGGTCTATTAGAATGACATCAAATTTGGTCCCAAAAAACTCCGGTGACAGCTCATTCTCATGCAAATCGCATTTGAAATACATGGGAGGCGAAGAAGAATTGACAACAATCTCATCCTTCCTTTGAATAAGTTCTCGAAGCTTGGGATAGTCCTCAACAACACTGGTAAGCTCTAGTTCCCTGATGAAATTTTGAGGCCTTGTGCCAGTGTCTACAAAATTTTGGGAGTAATCATTCTGCTCACCCCTAGAAGGAGCTTTGCCAGGTGGCGGATTTGTTCGAGGAGGCACCCAACCAGCATTAGCTTTATCTTTAACCTGTCCATGACCTCCTGGTATTAGGCCATTAAAATTTGGACCAGACATATTTGGCGGTGTCCCTCTTCCAGGGCCTGACTGATTAAAATACATTGGATTCCCCAAATTATTGGGAAATCCAGATCCAGGAAGAACAGGTGGGAGTCCAGTTGGAACGCCTAGCATATTCATCTCAAGACCTCGGGCTCCAGGCCAAACCACAGGAGGTGAAAATGGAGGAACGAAAACACCAGGGGCCATTGGAGGACCTGGAGCAGGTGATATGTTACGAGCTAAAGATTGCACAGATCCAGGTGATGGCATTCCAAGTGGTCCAAAAGGTGATCCCATCATTGGCATTGGAGGTCCGAATTGGTGGCCATCTCTTCCTGTGGGCCTCCCTCTTCCTCCCCTCCCAACCCTACTTCCTCTGGAACCCATTGGAACAGCTCTATTGAAGGAAGATAGTTCCTGGTTTTCATATGGAGGTTCTGAACCACTATTAGAAGTTTGGCCCAAGGCAGCTCGAAGAGATGCATCTCCTTTCTGGGCCCTTGATTCAGTCTCGTCCCTATATGAACCATCACCTGATGTATTCTTTATATCTTGAGCAGATTGGCCTGACCAACTCAAGTTTCTTCCCCTGTCATCCCTAGGAAAGGCATTGTTCTCGTCATCTGGAATCAATCTTTCATCAGAAATCTTATTAAATTCAGTTGCTCTTGCTATGGTAGATACAGCCTTCTCCTTATCATAGTCAAATGGCCTGGTTTGGATCTCTATGACATCGTAATTCTCATTTGAAATTCCATATTTTGATGAAGTTTTCAAAGCTTCTGTTCTATTTCCATCTTTTCTACCACCAGAACGAGGCCTTTCATTGTCAATCCACCCACGTCTGGGCATTTCCCACTCTCTTCCATGTTCATAAGGTGCTTCACCTTCCTTTATCTCCTTGTCAACAAAGTTCCCTTGCCTTCTTTTCCACCCATCTTTGGAACCATCCCTAACTCTGTTTCTATCACTCCTGCCATCATCCCTTCCTTTTGATTTATCATCTCTTGCACCATCTTTTTCGCGTTCTTTCCTCCTGAAAGTATCTCGTTTTTCATATTCCATCTCAATGCTTTCTGAGTCATAACGGTGCCTCCCACTTCTCTCAGGTGTTCTGGACCTATCAGAGGAGTCCATCTCTCTCCTATTTCTTTCTCGCACCAATGAGCCGCAGTCATCACCTGCTATTGCAGACCTTTCATGGCTTTCAGCCATGTGATGACTTGTGGCACCTTTTAGCTGTCTCTGCTCCTCAAATCTCTCCATGCTCAATTTATTGTCCCGTGTAGAAAATGTTGTTCCTCTGTCTTCCTCTATAGCATATGACCTTCCTTTCTTACTCCTATCACAGTCAATTTTTCTTTCGTCACTTTCTGTGTATTTACCATTCTTGTCTCTATTTGACTCTTTAAGGCTGTTTAACAACACATGACCCTTTTCTGTGTTACTGTCCTTTCTTTCTAAATGTCTAGAATCCCGTTCCAGCGCATTTTCAGAATCCCCATTCCTTGTCTGGGAACCATCACCATCAGAAAACCTGGAAGTTGATTTCCTTCTGACACCATCATTAGCTAGAATTTGTCCTCTATCCCCTGTTTTTTCTCCATTATCATACTTGCCCCCAAGTTCTCCATCCCGATACCAATTGCTCAATGTTTCCAATGTATTCTCCCCCTGTTTCTTCTTCGTCAATTTGGACCGCAAGTCGTTTTCAGCCTCATAGTCGTCATCATCAATATCAACTTTGCTTGATCCTCCTGATCTTTTCCGACTTTCATTTCTTTCCGATGTACTTTTCCTCCTTCCATTACTATCTAAACCTTCTGCTTCTTCACTGTTGCCGGGCCTTGACTTACTTGACCTGTATTTTCTCTTATCATCCCCTTCCCGGTCATCGTCAAACTTTAAGTCTGGGTCGTCCTGTTTCAGATGACTCCTTCGTCGTTCAGGGGAAGCCATCAAGAGAAAATACCACCACCAGATGATTCTCAAAACTTCATTAATGATGCAATACCAGATAGTATCCTGAGAAATGGAGAAAACAATTGATGAGCTGACCATACAGTAATCTAAATTCAAGAAACAATTCATGATATAAGACGTAAACAAAATCTTATAAATATAAGAAACAACAAGATACCATGGGAGGGACATTATAATCAACCCTTAAACTTACAAATTTAACCAAAATACCCCTCGAAGACATATTTATCAATCCTTAATGAGTCCAGGGAATAGGAAAAAATCTTTTTTTAAAAAAAAAATTCACTCAGGCACGAATACCAAGATATGTCATAACACTTTGGAACCATCCTTTTCCTCCAGCGATCCTTACGGTCACCGGAAATCTTCATTGTTGTATTTCTTTGCTCAAACCTTCTTCTAGAAATGGAAGATTGTATCTATTTTGCGGTGGGCTTTAAGTCTTTTGATATCAACTGAATCACAGGGACTGCAGGGGAGTGGTATGAATGGACAGAAAGGAGCAGAAATGCTATCACTAGAACTTCCTTCAGCAAGAGATCGATGATCTTGGATCATGCAAGTATTGAGGGAGGCATCTAAGATGAAAGGGAATGTGGTCAAAAGGTGGAAGAAAACACAGAATCTTTCTGAAATCTTTTGTGCTAGAAATTTTAACAAGTTTGGGAGATATATTAGTTGATAAACGTGAGGGGAAGAAGAAGGTCAGTCATAATCATCCCAGAACTGACTTTTAACTCCGGCTGGGAGTTCATAGCAGAGAAAGTGGGTAGATTTTTATTTACTCAGAAGATGGAGGAGAACAGGTCTGAACAGAGACTAGTGGACGACAATATTCCTTACGCAGAAGCCCTCAGAAGCAGCAAATGGATAAATAGGAGTGAAAGTGAAGTTAATGTGGAACCAACATTAATGGTGGAGGGTCCCATTCACATTGATGACAGCACCAACACCATAAGTGAGGTATTGAAAAGGAGTTTGGTGGGTTTCTTTGAAGGGAGGGATAAGAACTACCCTCCATTGTCAGAAGTTAGAAGATGGACAAGCAGCACCTGGAAAATTATTC
>JAOTQJ010000091.1:23622328-23643838 GCA_025642045.1 Solanum sejunctum
TAGTGGTAAGGTCTGCGTACATTCTACCTTCCCCAGACCCCACTTGTGGGATTCCACTGGGTATGTTGTTGTTGTTGTTGTATTTATCTTAAACTAAAAATACGTATTAATCCCACCGTTTGTAATCATCGAGTTTTAAAAAGTAAAGTTAAGAGTTAAAGACTTTAAATTTGGCAAACTTTATTAAAGACAAACCTGAACTATGAGAAGTCTTAACTACCCCCTCAAACATGGATTTTTAAAAATATTTATCTTATGTTAAACATTTACCTGAAAAATTGAAATTGAAGAGTTAATAAAAAAGAAAGAAATGTTATTGATTAAATGGAATGGAAAAAGAAGTAAGACAAATAAATTAAAATGGAGGATATATTTATTATATAGCAAAAAAAGTACTTCTAGAGTTTAATAGTTTGTGTTTGACTAATCAATTTGCAAACACACTTTTCTTTTCTTTTTCTATAACCGAGAAATCCATTTGTGGCCCGCCCTTTGGACCAACCACAACCTTCTAAACTCGGTGGATAATGGGCCCGCCCCTCTACCCTTCTCCACTTAAATACCACTTTTGCCTTAGAGCAGTAATTTGTGTTTGGCCAAGGTTCCAAAAGTGGTTCCTTTTTCAGCTTTTCAATAATAGCTTCTGCTACTTCTTGAAAGTATTACTTCTTCCTAAAATCTTGGCCGAATTCCGAACACGCCCTAAGTGTTATATAAATTCTAATTTGACCCCAACTCTACATAATGAGCTTTTTTTAACACTACCACATATAGTACTCTTCATATAAACATGAAAAAGGGAGAAAAAGAAAAGGTAATGATTCAATTTGAGGTTTGGATCAATGACATTTCAAACCAGATTTCCTTTATTCGCATAGCTTTCCGTATCTAAAATAATTGTGTTTGAGTATTTGGCTAATCAATTTGCCAAAACACTTTTGCCTTATAGCAATAATTTGTTCCCTTTTTCAGCTTTTGAATAACAAATTCTGCTACTTCTCAAACATACTTACTTTTTTAACACTACCACATGCAGTATTCTTCATTAAAAAAAATAGGAAAATGGTGACAAATTCAATTCGAGGTTGGATTCATAAACTTCAAACCCAATTTATTTATCTTCCGTTCTTTCAGCATAGCTTTCCATATCAAAAAAAGTTTGTGTTTGAGTATTTAACTAATCAATTTACCAAAACACTTTTGCCTTCGAGCAAAAATTTGTTCCCTCTCTCAGCTTTTGAATAACAACTTCTGCTACTTCTCTAAAAGCTTTTGAATAACATCTGCTACTTCTCTAAAATACCTACTTTTTTCTTAACTAAAACCTTGGGCAAATACCTCAACTCTATGAGATAATCCCTACCATTTTTGACTTCCCAAAAGCTTCGCTACTCAGGCTTGTTAACAATCACTACCTAATTACAGTTCAATCAATCAGTTCCAGAACCAACGCACAACAAATTAAAAGCTCAATCTCTTTCCGAAACTCACATATCATTGCATGAAGACTTAATGACTGAAATAACAGAAAACAGAAGCAGAATTCTGAATATTTAAAATTTAAACTGGAAACAGAAGTAGAGCACCTTCCGATGCCGGCGGATTCCGCGGCGAGTGACCTCCGGTGACCAATTCACGGCGGCGGAGTAAAAATATGGAAAGGTATGTGGAAGCAAAGGGAAGATAAAGGAAATCGGGTTTAAAGTATTATGGATCCCATTATTCTCAATGGATCACTGGACTTGATTATTTATAAAATGATGACATATTGAATACCTAATTTTTTTTCTTTTTAATTTACGTGATATATTTTTTCAATTAACTAATATAGTGGGATTCATGTTTAAATTCATCAAAATTGAAAAATATTATTTGTATTTGATTTTAGTTTGATACAAAGTTCACGAAAGAAAAGAGTATTTGTGAATTTATTCCTTTCGTGCCTTATGATCCACTCGTTGGAGCGGAAGAAGGGAGAGGGAAGAAAAGGAAGCTCGACCACATTTGAAACTAAAAATATGGACCTTCATTCTAAGCAGCAACAATAATGGACCTTCGTTCTAAGCAACAACAATAACATACCAGTGAAATCCCACAAGTGAGATTTTAGAAGGATAAAATATACACAGATCTTATCACTACCTCGTGAAGTAGCTTCCGTTACGGTTAAAAAGTTCATTAAACTCAATTTTATTAAAGTAAGAATTATTGTTAAAAACCTACTTAAACCTAGCGAGCTTTCTTAAATACATATCTCAACTATGAGAAATCGTAATTACCCTCTCAATTATAGATTTTTAAAACTATTATCTTGTGAGCTTAAATGTTCATATGAAAAATTAGAATTAAAGAGATACTTATTAAAAAAATATTATTTTTTAAATGGACTAAAAATTAGAAAAGAGACAAATTAAAATGGATGAAATATATATTATATAGCAAACTATCTTTCAATTTTGTAATTGTCTAACATGGCATAATATGAAAAGTTGAAATTAAAAAATTGCTAAAAGAAGATACTTTTTAAAACGCAATAAAAGGAAAAACACAACAAACAAAGTGACACACAAAGTGATATTAATTTAAATTTTTTTTAATTCATTTGTATAAGATGATAAAAGTGGGGCAAAGGTGCCAACTGCCAACAACATCAACAAGGTACCCCAGCTGAATCCCAAGTGAGATCTGCGAGGGTAAAATGTATATAGAACTTATCACTACCTCATAGAGATAGAAAAGTTGTTTCCAAAAGACTCTCGTTTTAAAAATACCAAACCTCAAAAGTAAAAGATACTTGATATGAAAACGTAATAGGGCAAAGGTGCCATATTTGAAAAATCCAAACAAAATTTAGAGAGGGGCAAGGGCAAGACAAATAGTCAAGTCCGTTGAACATCATCTGCATTAGCTCTGATGAAGAAGGTCCGCAATTCTTCATTGATGAAGAATATATGTACTCAATTCTCTAGTAAATCATCAACAGGACAAAGAAATGAGGACATCTTCATGAACTTAATATTGTAATGTAAAAAGAACTGTTCAACGACGAATGTGGTTTTCTATGTACAAGAATTCAGAGTTCATCTGTCTAAAGGCTGCATTATACCCATACATATCAAAATGCCTATTATCTGAAATCATATGTCCATCTCCTCTCCCAGGGAAAATCTCCATTGATGGAACCCAAGGGCCTGAATTTGGGATGTTAGAGCTTGAGGTTTCTTGATTCACATTTTGTGGATTAGTATTGGTCTGGGGTGAGTTCCCGGTTGCCCTCTTGTTGGATAAGTTGTTCGTTGTCATAGATATAGATGCTGACTGATGCTGCTGATTCTTCATTGGTGACTTGGGACGAAGAGCCTCTATTTCAGGTGTTGTAGCAACAAGATGTGGGGCATCTGGTGGTGGATTCCTTCCTCCCCCACCTTGCCAGACTTTCCCATCTTTATCAGCAAAATTCCTCGCATAGGCCTGAAATTTTTCAGGGTCTTCAGTCAGCATTATATGACACAAGAACATGACGAAAGCAGCATAATACTTGCATACTAGATTATTTCAGTGTGTACAAGATTAAGTCAAGCTTTTGATCTTCAGACATATTCGGGGAAGAGATTATAAATCACCATTCTTTCTTTCCAAATGAAGACAACAATTGAAACATACCATTGAGAGAACACACAAGAAAATGAATAGGTCAGAAGAACTAAGCAAGCCTGATGCATACTGAGAAGAGCAGGAATCTCCAGACAAAAGGCATGCTATTTCTTTCTCTACCCCACCCCAACCCAACCTGAGTTATTTTGGGTGACTGGAAGGGTGGAACATAGAGCAACTATATGTTTTCCATGTCTCGTAATTAGAAATAAAATAAATTAAAGGGAGGGTAGATAAAAGTTTACCTCTGCACTGAAATTTGATGAAGATAATCCATTACCAACAGTCAGCCAGCCAGATCGAATATTATGGTCTTCACCAAAGAGCTCAAGCCTTCTCCGGCCAAGTGCAAAATGCTCAATTATACGGTACATATCTTCGGGCTTTGCACTTGATCCTGCATAAGAGGACCAGTAGCAATTCAAAGTGAGCTCAACCATTGTGCATACCCAGTGCAGAGAGACAATGCAGCATTTTATGTTAAAATTCATTCATTTTAGCAATTTATCCAAATTAGAAGAGAGAATATAAGATGAGACAGAATTCAAATTGAAGCAATAGTTGTCACATGGAAATAACAACCAATCAAGGACTACCATAACTTGAACCTAAATTGCTCGGACTCGGGTGCTGGTGCGGGGTGTGGATCTAGAGGTTAGATCCTTCATGGTCTTAATTTTAAGATTCAGGGGTATGAATCCAGGTATGGATATGGGTGCTCAAACTCGGCTAAAACTAATTCAAATATCCAAAAATAGAATATATATACATCCAAATTATAAGACATAATTTAGAAAACTTACAAGATATTTCGAAGAGAAAATATTGATCAAGAGGAGGGAGAATCCCCAAAGGAGACAAAAGGAAAAGGACTAACAACAAAATTTCTATAATAAGTTAGTCCATGTGGTAGTGATACAGTCTGCGTGCCCTCTACCTCCCCCTCCCCCACCTCCCAACCCCATTTCAATGCGTATGTTGCTGCTATTGTAAGTTAGTCCGTTTTCTTCAATTTCACCATAGCTTTTATTCAGATTACAAAAACCACAGGTATTATTCTGAATTTATCCATAAATTTTGGTCAAATTACCAAAATCGGTCGACCAAATCCGGTATGGATCCCACATCCACGTCGTAGAGACACAAGTGCAGTACCGAAAGTGAAGAGTCAAAGCAGCTTAGCCTTGAACGACAAAAGAAGAAAATTAAAGGGTCATTGACTACGAGGATGAAAGATAATATTTCCAAAATAAAATGTGGCTTATTATCCCGAGTTTTGTTGAATTTTTTATTTCGAGATTGGTAATTCCATATTTATGTATACCACAATTGTTGTATTATTTTACACCACATTCAATGAGGAGAAAACAATAATCAGGGATAAAACAACAACATGACACATTTGCCCTTCTCCAAAGCTCTTCTTCCGAAGTCTTTCAAGAAACCCAAGATTAAAATTGAAAATAAAAGTTTATTCAATTTTATCTAGTGTAAAACCAAACACATTTATATCATGGCCCATATATCCTATTTCTAGTCCAATGAGCCAAATATCTACCAATTATAATCTTGTACGCATACCAAACATCCGCAAAAGGTTTTATTCAAGATATGTTCATACAGCATTTTGGTAGAACTCCAGGTTTCAACTGAAAGGCATAACCAACACCAAAACAGGCTCGAAAGTATAAAGAAAGCCCCAAAGAATAGTGAAAGGAGCAATTTATAAGACAGAATCCCCACTCTATCAGTCTCTCAGCCTTCACCCACCCAGGAAATGGTGGTTTCTCTTCTCATTTTAGAGAAAATCAAATGAGCAGGAAAACAATGAAAATGGCTGGTTCTTATGGCTGAATTAGGGGATTTTAGGTGGATGAAAGGAATGAGGGAGCGGAGATTCCTCAGCTACTGATGTTCTGGGATGTGATGCAAGGATATTACCTACAACAAATTTGGGACTGTCTTTGAGGGCAAAGAATAAGTCCATGCATATGGAATGGGGTGATTGATATATGCGATAAGAGAATGACAAGATGGAAGGCACAATATTTATCATTGGGAGATGGAATCATAATAATTAGTAATGTATGGCCCACTTATATTATGTTCCCCCCACACCCCTGCTAAGGTGGAGAAAGATTGTATTTCTTGGGAAGGAACTTTCTTTGACAAAGTAATAAGGAAATCATTTAGTTAGGTGGGAATCTCTCTAGTCCAGCAAAATGTAAGAGATTTGGGGATAAGAAACTTCATATTATAAAACAAAGTTTATTGTGGAGGTGGTTAAGGAGATTTGACATAGACCACAATACCTAATAGAGGAAGGTGATTATCCAAAAATATGGGAAACAAGGTCAATGGATCAGTAAGATGAATATTCTTCACAGGGGACTTACACATGGAAAGCTATCAGGAAGCATATGCTTTAAACATTGGGTTCACAGTAGACAATGGAAGAAAAAACATCCTTTTGGAGTGACAACTGGCGAGGGCATGGTCCTCTCAAGGATCTATTCTTTACTTTATTTTGTGTAACAACCACACTATTATACAGAATGCCTAGATTCTCATGGATCAAACTTCTCTTGTTAGTTGGAAGGCCGAAAACATTGGGAGGCCTTCCAGGATTCAAGACTTCTAAGGATTCATTTACATGGAATGGAGGAAACAACAAATTAGTTATCTGCATATTCCTCGCTCTCAGAACTAGCTCAAGCCCCAGAATGGCCTTGGAAGTTTATTTGGAAAACGATCGAGGTAACATGTTTCACTTGGCTTGTTGTCAAAGAAGCGCATTTGACTCATGAAGTGTTACAGAATATGGGGATTCAGCTGAGTTCCAGGTGCTTTTTTGTGTTGAGAAAAAAGAAGAGAGCAACAACAAGCATCTTTTCCTGTGTTGGAAGGCAACTGACACACTGTAGCAACTAGTTCTTGCCCTAGCTGAGACATAATGGGTGATGCCAAGGAACACAGAAGACTATGGACCTACTGTGTGCTGCAACATTAAGACAGATAATAGACAGAAAAAGTGGTCAAATTGAGTTAATATTAGAAGGGATTGCAGTGCCTAAATGCAAAAAATTAATATATTTACGCTCATCGTCCATGATAGATGAAGATGTCATACAAAGAATCAAACTCAGATGGTTGAAAATGGAGAAGTGCTACAAAAGTGTTATGTAATAGAAAGAAGTATGTTTACCAAAGTAAAAGGTAAGTCTATAGAACAGTTATAAGAGAAAAAATGTAACTGTTGGGCCACATAAGTTCAACATATCCGCAAAAGGAATGCCGTGAATATGGATCTTGCAAAATTAAACAAGAATAGAAATGATCACATTCACAAGAAAGTTCAATTAGCACACATCAATAACCGGTTCGGTCATATTCTGCGCCAATGACCAGTCCATATATACATGGTGAGTAATGGTGTTAAAAAAGGATGAGGCAAACCTAAAGCCACATGGATCCATACAAACTTAGAAAGCTTTCTCAAAGGAGTAATGGTGTTAAGAAAGCTTTCTCAAAGGACCTAGAATTTCCAGGGATCCATACAGACTTAGAAAAAGATAAGGCACAATGGAAGAAAATGATTTATATAGGTATATTACTTAAAAATTTGTTATAGGTCACATGCATACTAAGAATGGTACAACCTTTCAGAGATTTATACATATAGAAAATATATAGATCTTCTGATAAGTTTTCCATTTTCATTTGCATAATATTGACATGAGATGAGTTTAAATGAAGGTGCAGGGTCGGTAAGTTCATATATTCGACCCAACCCCAACTTGTTTGGGACTGAAGCATAGTTGTTGTTGTTGTTGCCATAGCTCAGTAGCTCTATCTGTATCTTACTCTTTTTTTTTTGAAAATGGTAATTGTCTGTCAGTATCTTACTTATATAGGAGGACAAACAATTGGATGACAGAGGCAACGTGAAGTGGGTTTCAGCGACCCATATTTCATGATTAAAATTTCTACTCTGCACAAAGCAAACATAAAATCCACACGCAGCATTGTCTGGAGTGAGAAAGGCTACCATAAGGAGGTTCCTCAGAAATAATCACATCCGTGTCAATATTTGCGTGAATGATATGGCCATCAGTACTACGACGAACAGTTCCTTTTATGCCCAAAAGGCAGTGCTCCTATACCATGACAGAGAACAGCAGAACATAAGTTGCATGTGATGGAAAAATACTAAGCATGGTGAAAATGAGTGGACAGGCTATGAACCTTTGTACGCTGAAATAAAGTATGGGAATCATGCCGCAATCCTAGAGTTGCAGTGGTCTTATTTTGTTTCACCCAACATATGTCCTCACATCTGCGGAATCCCCACTGCAGAATGGAGAGAAAAATGTTTTAAAACAATCACATGACCTAATACTGGAAACAGCATCCAACAGATGCCTCTAGTTGTGACTGTGCTCATCTGGGTGGGGCAGCAGCAGATATCAGAAGCAGCAATCAGCAGATCCATGACCATAGAGTACAACAACAACATACCCAGTGTAATCCCACAAGTGCGGTCCGGGGATGGTAGGGACTACGCAGACCTTACCCCTACCTTGTGAGGTAGAGAGTCTGCTTCCGATAAGACAGTCATGACCATAGAGTGTTTCTCAAATTGTTTAAACTACATACCTTCTTCAGACATTGGCGACCCTGCTCAAGCCCGACGCCATCACCAACCCAAAGGAAAACAAATGATGGAGTGTCAGCAATTGCCTGAGAATAGACAGTTTACACCATCTTTAGACTCGGAAAGGAGAAGCTTACTGGACAGAGTGAAGAACCAACTACTATGTAGCCATTTAAAAAAAAATGCAAAATAAAAGTTGCTAATAACACAACAGTTATTGCACCCGACGTTCTCCATACTCCAAAGCAACAGTAAAAGTATTTAAGATAAAGAACCAGGTTGACATACAAAAGTCCTACCTCAATTTTGAGATTCATTATTTCCTCAAAAGTCCAGTATGCCACATGGTCAGTGAAACCAGGAGCTCGATGAACATATTCCTCCCATGGGGGATCTATCAGAATGACATCAAATTTGGTCCCAAATAACTCCGGGGAGAGCTCCTGCTCATGCAAGTCACATTTGTAATACATGGGAGCTGAAGAAGATTTGACAACAATCTCATCCTTCCTTTGAATTAGTTCTCGAAGCTTGGGATAGTCCTCAATAACACTGGTAAGCTCTAGTTCCCTGATGAAATTTTGAGGCCTAATGCCAGTGTCTACAAAATTTTGGGAGTAGTCATTCTGCTCACCCCTAGAAGGAGCTTTTCCAGGTGGCGCATTAGTTCGAGAAGGCACCCAACCTGCATTAGCTTTATCTTTAACCTGTCCACGACCTCCTGGTATTGGTGCACTAAAATTTGGATCAGAAATGTTAGATGGAGCCCCTCTTCCAGGGCCTAGTTGATTAAAATATATTGCCTGATTTGGCAGATTCCCCAAACTAAGGGGGAATCCAGGTCCAGGCAGAACAGATGGAAGTCCAGGTGATACACCTAGCATATTAATCTCAACACCTCGGGCTCCAGGCCAAACCACAGGAGATGAAAATGGAGGAATGAAAACACCAGGGGACATGGGTGGACCTGGAGCAGGTGACATGTTAGGAGCTAAAGTCTGCACAGATCCAGGCGACGCCATTCCAAGTGGTCCAAGAGGCGATCCCATCATTGGCATTGGAGGTTCGAATTGGTGGCCATCCCTTCCTGTAGGCCTCCCTCTTCCTCCTCTCCCAACCCTACCTCCTTTAGAACCTATTGGGACAGATCTATTGAAGGAAGATGGTTCCTGGTTTACATATGGTTTACATATAGATGTGTCTCCTTTCTGGGCCCTTGCTTCAATCTCATCCTTATTTGAACCGTCACCTGACGTATCCCTTACATCTTGACCAGATTGACCTGACCAATTCATGTTTCTTCCCCTGCCTTCCATAGGAAAGCCATAGTTCTCATCATCTGGAAGTGATTTTGCATAAGAACTCTGATTAACTTCAGTTGTTCTTGCTGCAGAAGACATGGCCTCCTCCCTACCATAGTCAAATGTCCTGGTTTGGATCTCTATGACATCATAATTCTCATTTGAAATTCCATATTTTGATGAAGTTTTCAAGGCTTCAGTTCTGTTTCCATCTTTTCTACCACCAGAACGAGGCCTTTCATTGTCAATCCAACCACGTCTGGGCATTTCCCATTCTCTGCCATGTTCATAAGGTGTTTCACCATCTTTTATCTCTTTGTCAACGAAGTTCCCTTGCCTTCTTTTCCACCCATCTTTGGAACCGTCCCTAAATCTGTTTCTGTCGCTCCTGCCATCATCCCTTCCTTTTGATTTATTATCTCTTGCACCATCTTTTTCGTGTTCTTTCCTCCTGAAGGTATCTCGTTTTTCAAAGTCCATCTCAACGCTTTCTGAGTCGTAACGGCACCTTGCACTTCTCTCAGGTGTTCTGGACCTATCAGAAGAATCCATCTCTCTCCTATTTCTCTCTCGCACTAATGAGCCACCGTCATCACTTGCTACCAGAGGCCTTTCATGAGTTTCAGCCATGTGATAAGTTGTGGCACTTTTTATCTGTCTATGCTCCTCAACTCTCTCCATGCTCAACTTATCTTCTCGTATAGAAGATGCTCCATCATTGCCTTCTTCTATAGAATGCAACCTGCCTTTCCTACTCCTCTCACAGTCAATTTTTGTCTCGTCGCTTTCCAGGTACTTATTATTTTTGTCTCCATTTGAATTTTTAAGGCTATGCAACAGCACAGTATCGTTTTCTTTGGTGCTATCCTTCCTTTCCAAACAACTAGAGTCCCTTTCCAGTGTATTTTCAGAGTCCCCACCAAGTAGCTTTTCATTTTTACCTTGATCCCCACCAAGTAGCTTTTCATTTTTACCTTGATCTTTTGTATGGAAACCATCATCATCAGAAAACCTTGAAGCTGATTTCCTTCTAACGCACTCATTAGCTACGACTTGTCCTCTATCCCCAGTTCTGTCTCCATTATCATACTTGCCCCCAAGTTCTCCATCCCGATACCAATTGCTCAACGTCTCCAATGTATTCTCTCCCTGCGTCTTCTTCATCAATTTGGACCGCAAGACGTTTCCAGCCTCATAGTCATCCTCATCAATATCAGCTTTGCTTGATCCAACTGATCTTTTCCGACTCTCGTTTCTGTCCACAGTACTTCTCCTTCTTCCATTACTATCTAAACCTTCAGTTTCTTTACTGTTGCCAGACTTTGACTTACTTGACCTGTATTTTCTCTTATCATCCCCTTCCCAGTCATCATCCAACTTTAAGTCTGGGTCATCCTGTTTCAGATAACTCCTTACTCGTTCAGGGGAAGTCATCAACAGAGAAAACCCACACTAGATTATTCTCAGCACTTCAATGAATACGAGACAGCATCCTGAGATACGAAGAGAAATTGGAGAAAATGGTTAGTGAGCTAACCTTTTAGTGATTTTAAATTCAAGAAAAATTCATGATAAAGAGACAGACTAAATCTCGTAAGCATAAGAGGACAATAAGGTACTATGGGAAGAGAAATGTGGAGGATAAAATATGCATATTAAACGGGAGTATCATTCCAATAGTAACAACTTAATGACCCTAGTTACTCTTTTAATACTACCACAAACTTCCTCTGAACAAAACCAGCAATGTGTAGCTGATGTAGGTGATTTTTTTTAGAGGAAACAATGTCCCGAGAGACTTACTGATTAGAAACAACGTCCCGAGAGACTTACTGACTAGAACAATACATAAAACTATTAAATAGTAGCTAATAGAGCCACAAAGTAAACCCCCACTCCTATGTAATAGCTCACAAACCATACAAGAGAGGTAACCCGCACTAGGCAAGCCCGGTGCGATAAGCTCAACCTAGAAGACAATCCCCTTGCTTCCACTAGCAAGGGGTTTCGGCAAGGAGTTTCGAACTTGAGACCTCCAACATGGAAGTCTCACGCCTAAATCAATGATCATGCACTTGTGGACCAGCTATATGCGAGGACATCAATTCAACCATTTACAGAAAACTATCTTCACAGTTGTTATAAAAGACAAAGCTTCAGCAAGAATAAGTTTTCAATAATGTGCAATCAGAAACATAGACATGAAGCAAAATTCGGACATCAATTGCCTCAGGAGTGTTGCATGATCTTAGTAATTCCACATCTAAGACAAATAACCCATCCCGGCACTTCGGTTAATCACACAACAACAACATATCATGTATAATCCCACTTGAGATTTGGGAGGGTAGAGTGTACACAAATGTTAGAGAGATTGTTTCTCACGGATCAAGAAACTTGGGGTAATTGGAGCTATAATAAAAACACAGGTGAGTTCACAAACCATAAAATCCATGCATTAATGTTCAAGCACCATATTTCACAATTGCACGAAAAATGATAGATATCCTCCGCCGTATTTCAATTCAATCATACATAGGCTTTCAAATTATCTCCTGTGCTATTCCTCTAAAAACTTAACAATCAAAACCTAATTACAGTTCACCATCAATCAGTTTGAAAAACACGCACCACAAACTAAACGTTCACATCTTTCCGTAAACACACATTTGCTCTTCGTATGAAGAACTAATGACTCTGGTAACATAAAACATAAGTATAACTCCGAATACATGTTTCTCAGCGATAATTCAACAACAATCGAATGAGAGCATGGCCGTCAACTTACAAATTGGGAACAAAATGTGGCTCGAAAATGGAATCAGTGGAGCACTTTCCGATGCCGGGGGATTTGGCGGCGACCTCCCGTGACCAAATTCGTCGTCGTCGAAGAAGTGTAGAGAGGAGGAGCGGAGCAAAAGAGAGGAGAGAAAGGAATGGCGGGTTAGAACTATTATGGATCCGAACCTAGGGATATAATTGGAATATTGAGAAGTAAAAGAGGGTAGTTTCGGTAATTGAAGTCATAGAAGTTGTTTTTTAGTAAAAAATATTTATAGGATAATAAATGAATTTTTTAAATTTTTTTTTATTTCTCAAGGTATTTCCAGACCGGTCAGAATTAATCTTTTGCGAATCTGAGCTCCATTTAGGAATTGTGGCCAAGATAATATGTTTTTGAAGATGAAAGGACATAATTAAAGTAAAAGGTTATTTCTCAAATTTATATTTTTTTATTTTTTATTAAGAAACATTTGTTATTTTATTAGGAGACTCCTATTTTGAATTAGGGGTGTAAAAATTAAATCGATCGATAAATCAAATCGAAAAAATATTATTGGTTTATTGTTATAGGGTTATTAGATTAACGGGTTTTTAATGATTTTACAAGAAAAAATTATCAGGTTATCGATTCGATTTTAATTTTTAGTATTGGATTATGGGTAAATCGATAACTCATTAAGACTATAATAATTTACAACTTTATCCCTTCATAAATATTAAATATTCATAATTTAATATCACTTGATACTAAATCGATATTCATAAGTCGTGTATTTGCTTGGTTTTCAATGTATGCCCCTTCCGTTGGAAACTAAATTAGAATATGAGGTCAAAAATTGCATATTATTAAGTTTAGGTGCTTAATTGATTTGTTCGTTTTACTACATCTCATCGTATTGTGTCAAATTGTTAGAGAAATCACATATTTATTTTATGAATATTTTCTTATTGGGTAAATCAAATATCAAACCTTTAAGAACCAAAAATCGATAAATCAAAAATCAATAAAAAATATCTTATTGGTTTAACATATTTAAAAATCAAAAATCGACAAACCAAATCAATAATACATAAAATGGAACCAAACCGACCGATGCACACCCTTATTTTGAATGTTCAAAATTTTCACTTCCAATTACTCACTCCTTTTCACTTGGTGGTAGTAGAAATACATAATATTTAATATCATTAGATTAAATATGTAAAAGATAAAAATATCCCTCAAATTCTTCACACTTTTTTTTATCGAGCTATAAACACGAGATAGGCGATTTAAAGGGGAGAGAGTCAGTTGGGCCTGCCTTTTCAATCAATCTCTAGTCGCTCACTGCTGCTATTGGTGCCAATTGTAAGGAGTCTTGATCTCGAGTCAAGCTGGGGCATCATTTCGAACTCATAACGGGAATGAGTGCACCGCAAGATCAAACAAGTTGCTCCCCCACCTCATAGCAGCGACATCTAACTTTTTAGTTAAGTCATTTCCTAAGCTCATTTTGTTGATTTATATTCTGCATTTGTAGTTTTGCACTAGTTAATTTATTTAAATAAATTAGCTTACAACTTCTATTTATTTGTGAATCCATATTTGTATAATATTAAAAAAAAAAAAGTTATTATGCCAAAATTGAAGAGGAGTCTTGGAGTAACTGATAAATTATTGTCATATGACCAAGATGTCACAAATCTAAGCCTTGAAAATAGCCTCATTGCATAAATGCAAAGTAAGGCTGCTTAAGACACATACAATAGACTCTTGTTATCAGGCTCTTCCCCGAACCCTGCGCATGGCGAGAGCTTCCGTGCACCGAACTTGCCCTTTTATCATATTAAATTTTTACAATAACAAATTATGTATATTTTCACAAGGTCTGAAGAAGGTGAGAATGCATACCTTATTCCTACCCTCGTGGGCTAAAGAGTTATTTCTAATAGACCCTCAGCTTGAGAATCAACTAAATTTTATATTATTAGTTGGATTTTCAAGTATTGAGCCATGTTTTGCTTTCAAAAAAGCTAAATAAGATGGAAATAGTACAATCTGTCTTGTCTTAAGCCTAACACATTGGGCTATGCAAAAATAAAGTACTATTAAGAGTAAAATACAACAAGAACACACAAAGCCCAAATAAATGGATCCATCTTTCTGTCTCAAGAATGGAAGATATATAATGGTCTTTAACACCAACTCAAAGTTCATCCTGCAACAACAAAAAAGAGTAGCAACATCATTTATGGTACAAGGTGTGCAAAAATTAAATCGACTAATAAATCGAATCAACTAATCAATTTTTTAATGGTTCTAAAAAAAAAATTATTGAGTTATCAGTTCGATATCAATTTTTACTATTAGATTATGTTACCCCTTCGTAAATACTAAATATTAGTAATTTAATAGTAATAGATCACTATAGCAATACTTTACATATTTTAATCGTTATAGTACTTAATTAATTAGTTATTCACTTTAGTATTTTAGTTTGTAATTAACTAATTATAACTTTTGCAAGTTTATAAACATAATTTTCGTATATCTGCTTTTTATTAATACAAATTCTCATTATCTTCTTATTGGGTAAATTAAAAACCAAACCGTTAAAGACTTAAAACTGATAAATCGAAAATTGATAAAAATTATTTTATTGGTTTCTTAATGGTTTAGCATACTTAAAAATCAAAAACCGATAAATCGAACTGATAATGTACAAAATTGAACCGAACCGATTGATACACAACCCTAGGTACAAGAAAACATGAGTTGATGTGCATTATAAAGAGAATCTCCAAACATTTATTATTTCTTTTCTATGTTGCTCAATCTCTTAAAAAAATGTTGCAGGAGTACGGGCGGGGGCAGAGAGTTGGAAGAAAAAGAACAACTTATTCAGAACTTACATGATCATAGTCATCGTAATCATGGCGATAGCGCTGCAAAACAATAAATTTGACAGAAATGGTAAGACACTATATTTCAACAACAACATACCCAATATAATTCCACAAGTGGGGTCTGGGAGGATAGAGTATACGCAGACCTTACCACTATCTCATAGAAATAAAGAAGTTGTTTCCTGTGGAAACTCATCTCAAAACTCATACGCAGAAAGAACCAGATATGACAAAAGGAAAGGGAGGGAACAAAAAAAGTGAGCAAAAAACGAGACATCAGAAGCTGCTACTGGTTCTAATTAATGCTTATTGAGCAAACCAAAGGCATAAGTTGGGGACAACTTGTGATCTTTTTATCTTAAAAAGCTAGTTGAGTTTGAAATTTATCAACAAAAGGAAGACAAACTTGTCAAAGATAAACTGTATAGCCAAAGTCATGTCAGCTTAACTCTTAATCATTTGAAGAAATTAAACGAGCAGTAAGATAGTCATAGAACTTGAAGTCCGAGTAGCTATATTTTGGAACGACGAAGGGATTACAAACAAAATTAGGAAGAAATTGCGCAAGGGAAAAAGCGAGTACACGATGGCAGAAAAGTGAACGGGAAGAAAAGCACAGAGCATGTTAAGTTCAGAGACGTGAAAAACTAACCCTCTTGTATCTCTCTCTGTGCCTGTCCCTACCCCTGTCTCTATCCCTTTCTCTTCTCCTCCTTTCACCTTCTTCTCTTGCTCTTTGGGCTTCCTGAAAATTCCAGCTATTTTAGCACTTGTGCCCGAAAAGACACAATATATTAAATAACAGCATAATACATAAATAAACACTCAAACTTGGCCTATGTTGGCAAGTGGGTACTTGAATTTTAAGAGTGCATATCTAGTACACCTCAATTTGATCTCAACGGCAACTAACACTCCAACTTGTCCCCACCATATCTCGTAGACATCTGATGTTGAATTGACACATAAATTTTTTATTTTATAAGTTGGAGTGTTCAATTGACACAATGGAGACGAGTTGAGATGTCTAGATGTGCATACTCAAAGTTAGAATTTTTGTTTATGTATTATGCCAAAAATAAATGAAAACATGATACCAACCTCTTCCTCTTTTGCTTTTCTCACTTTCTCCGCTTCCTCAAAAGCCTCCTTTTCAGCCTGTAGATATTCATTTCAAAAAATCTGAGTGTTAAAGAAGCAATAAGCTAGCAACAGCTAACATAGGATAAGGGATCAAGGGCAGACCTCCTTATTAGCAAAGACGTTCTCAATCACTTTCTTTGCATAATCAGGTTCATCGCATATCAGTACGTTGTCAAATAGAGAACCTGCCTTCACCTGCGGTAAATGACAAAATACAACACAACATCATCCAGAGGGGGGTTCATGACTTGAAGCTTATGGATTCCTACGATCTCAAATTAATATACAATAATAACTGGGCAGTCAAATGTTTATAGATATTTAGTGGATTTATTGATATATATACAGGGCCCAGCAAAAACTACTGGTTCTCGTGAACCTGTATGATTTGCTCTAAATCCGCCACTGGCATCATGCATTCTAACTTCATAGAATGTGAAAAGATGACATTATACTAGTTCAGACTACTAATCTTACCTGCCAAACTTCGAAACCAACATATTTGACTGGCTTCATCACATAGAGATCAGGATCATCTTCAAACTCTGAAGAGAGAAAGAGAGAGAGAGATCAGAATGGATTTCTAATAATATGACAGAACTTCATTTCACTGGCATGCGTATTCAAATGCATCTCAATACAAATGCATACATTCATTACCTGGATTGTCGATCCAAGGGGTCTTCCATTTACCTTTATAGTTAGGGTTCTTTACTTTCTGGGACATAACATACACTTGTTAAGTAGATAATCCAGTGAAAAGTTGCAGAATTCAAGCTTCATAATTAGCAATCAGAATGATTTTCACAAACCGTTCGTTTCCATGGACCCTTGTATGCTGGATTAGGAATTTTTGGTGGACTCCAGACGCCATCCTCTTCATCATCCCAGTGAGCAGGCTAAAAAAGGAAAGCAACTTTGGAAGTTTAGCAAAAACTGGGAAGATATAAGTTCATTGGTGCAAGCAGGCCTCTATCGTGTCTCAAATGATGATAGCATATGAAAAGACAATGAAGTAGTTGTCCACTTTCCCCTCCGTACCTCCGTTTCTACAAGTACAGAAGGGGAAGTAAAGGAACCTGCTAAGGCTAGATGACTGTCAAGTACATCACTTGTGATAAAGTTAGTCCTACACAAAACATGAGTTGTTGTAGTGATATAACAGAGAAATTATCTGAGCAAACTACATGTGAATGAATAAAAATCAGAACGGAGGACAAGAACAGAAAGTTCACTGCCAAGAAATAAAAAGATTGATTATAAAACTAGAGAAAAGAGTCTTTCAGAATAACCATATATCCGACGCAGCAATTGCAATCATCAATCACACAGCTGATAGTATAACAGTGCACATTAAAGCCTGCTGAACTAACCTTTTTAGCTTTTGGGTCAGGGATCTCCCTTGGAATAGAGTCATATCCCTGGAATAAAAAGTAGTGCAACAAGAAAAATTTAAAAACCAACTCGAAGCCTAAGAAAGTGAAAAAAAACTGATTAAATGTGCAGTATGAACAACCTCCGGTTTGACCTCGTTTGGATCCTCTATATATTCTCTATCATCCCAATCTGCAGGCTATAAGCAGTGGCAATCAAATAAGTCATTAATGAGCAGACAAATATCAGAAATCTTTACAAAATAGTTAGTGAATTGAGTTTAGAGGCATAAACAAGTTCAGCCTAAAGCTTTAACATTCTCCTACAATACCTTTTTCGCATTTAAATCTTTAATTTTTCGAGGAGGAAAGATATCCCAGTCTGTATACATGCTTCCAGAATCCCTTTCTCGGCCATCAATCCAGATGCTGTATGATGCATCAGGTCTAAGAATGAATGTGTAGAAATGGGTTAATTTGTCGGTTTCACATTGCAAATCCTTTTTTATTGGATAATTCTGGCCTTGGTAGGAAAGTATAACATGAAGTTTCTTCGTCTGTGTACCACAGATATCTGGTCCAAACATCATACTGGAGAAACAAAGACATCGTAAATTAAAGCAGAAAAAGTACATACCATGTAAACAAATTACTATGACAACTATATACTTCAACCAATTTACAGTAACTACTTAGTTCCAGATACTGATCATTAAAAGTTGATCAATGTGAGATGAGTATCCGAACTCAAAACCGCTTACTAATCAGGAAAATAAGAAAACTGAAATTTGACGAATGTTAGATGTGTAACTGAAATCACAATTCTCACAATCCTTTTTACTAATTAAGGTCATCGACATGCTGGCTTGATGCACTTCCGGATAAAAGAAAAATTGACGCTAAGTAGTGATATTTTACAGAATTAAGCTCAGGCAGATGATTAGTCTGTCTCTTAAAAGAAACAAATTTAACATCAGAAACAATGTGTGTATTTCCCATTTTTCAGAAACCATAACCTGGGGCTGTGAGACAAATTAGTGACAGCACACAAGTAAATCTTATGAAAATCATGCCTAAGCACCTCTTAAATTCTCGCAGTTGCGGGATATCTTAAAATGACATAGAGGAAGTTCACATGCAAAAGGTAGCAATAAAAAACCTGTAAGGGGTGTCTCCCCCAAATTTCTTCTGGTTGACATATCCAGAGAGAAGCTTTATATAGCCTCCACCACACTCGATGTCTTGCTCAAACTTTATAGAGTACTGTACAACCAGTGTTCTGTTCTTGTTACTAAATTCTGGTATCTTAGCAGAGATGGCAAAATGTTTGGCATCGCCATACGTCTGAATACCTAAAAAATCACAAATCACAATCTTATGTGGTAAGTTCCCACGGTCAGAAACAGACATGCCCCAACAAGAACAGAACACAAGCTAAAAGCAAGTGAAATATTTGTATCCTGTACACAATGAATCATCTTAGCATATACAATCCCAGTACTTGCCGGTTGTCTTAATACATGTCTTAACATAAAATTGTACAAGTCATTGTATATTGCAATATAGTAAGTAAACTAAGTGGTGAAGTGTGTGAGCTAAGTATTTGAAATATAAGAATACAGATGAATAGTCCAACTAAAAGTTTGTTTTACACACATGACGACTTCCAAAAAACTGATATGAGTCGAACCTTTATCATCAGGATCACCAGGCCATTTCCCAGCTGTATGCTTAAAGGAGCCTGCTTTCCCTTCACTCTGTTTCCAGTCAGACTTCACCCATCTGCTCCGCCAATCATCTTTTTAAACAACCCAATATGGAAAAAAAAGCATTAATCAGTATATAATCACAGTAAAACAACAACAACAACAATATGCCCAGTGGGATCTAAAAATGATTCTTTTCATACCATTCACAGAAATATTGGAACAATAAAGCTCAAATATGAAACTAACAAGTACCACTAACAGAAGCAGAAATAAATAAAATTAAATGGACAATTCCTTTAAAGAAAATTCTGGGGTCTAAACAACAGTATCTAAAAATCATTCTTTTCATACCATTCTCAGAAAAAAAAAATGGAACAACAGGCTAATATATGAAACTATGAAGTACAACTAACAGAAGCAAAAATAAACAAAACCAAATGGACAATTCCCTTAAAGAAAAATTCTAGGGTCTAACCAAAAGTGTCTAAAAATTGATTCTTTTCACACCATCCACAGAAAACTGGAACAAGCAGCTCAAAATTAAACTATGAAGTGCCACTAACAGAAGCTGAAATCAAACAACAAAATGAAAGTTCCTTTAAGGAAAAATTATGGGGTCTAACCAAAAGTTGATTCTTTGCATACCATTCAAAGAAAAAATGAAGCAAGAAGCTAAAATATGATGTAGCACCAACAGAAGAAGAAATAAGCAAAACCAAATGTACAACTCCTTTAAAGAAAATTCTAGGATCTAACCAACAGTATCAAAAACCAATGCTTTTCATATTCACAGAAAAATTAAATAACATGCTCAAATTTGAAACTATGAAGTACCACTAACAGAAACATAAATAAACAAAACCAAATGGAAGCAAAGTGTCTAAAAATTGATTCTTTTGTCATACCATTCAAAGAAAAAATGGAACAAGAAGCTCAAATATGAAACTATGAAGTACCACTAACAGAACAGAAATTAAAAATCCAAATGAACAATTCCTTTAAAGAAAATTTCTGCGGTCTAACCAATAGTATCTAAAAATTGAATCTTTACATACCATTCACAGCAAAATGAAAAAACAAGCTCAAAACTTAAACTATGAAGTACCACTAAAAGAATCATAAAACAATAATTAGTACCATCAAATTGTTCTTCAAAGAAGATCTCAGATAATGAAGATGAGATGAATGAAAAGAGTAACAAAACTAACAGAAATGATTCAACTGAGAAGACTAGAAATAGACTTTTTCTTTTTTCATTCTTGGGAAGAGCCATTTTGCTCTATGTGGGAATTCTGTGGTCATTGGAATAATTATAGAAAGATGGTTTAAAATTTAGACCTTGACTTTACTTTAATTACACAATCGCCCTACTCGTTTCTCCCGTGTTTTCAACTTTATTTGAAATTATGGATCAATGGCCGCGGTTGAGTTGAGTTCAATTTATAAAATTTTTTAATTATTTTATCTTATATGATGATTTCTTTTATTTTTTATCTGCCCTGCATCACTTCATATAGACCCACTCTATATAAACTCAGTCTACTTAAATTTAAAGTTTTTTTATTTTTTAATTAAATTTAGTTTTTTTGGATTAATTAATGTATCAATAACTAATTAATTATTCTTAGTTGACATTTTAATAATTATTTCTTAATTGTTACTTAAAAATTTCTAATTAATATTTTAACAACTAATAATTCACCGGACATATTTAGTTTAAATTTTAGAAAATAATTAAATTAAGTCAATGTTTAATATAAAAAATTTATATCTTTGATTTTTACTAATTGTAAAAATTTAATTTCTTTGAATTCTTATTTGATTTTTTAAACTCGCAACCCGCCCCCTATTAATTTTAAAAATAGTTACTTCAATCTATTCCGCACCCACATAGCTCTAAAATCGTCTCGCCTCGTTATATCCCTATTTGAATTTTTTTTTAAATTCCATCTCAAAAAATAATGATATGACTTGTGTAACATAATATAAATTATAATAATTAATAA
>JAOTQJ010000091.1:23647666-23669065 GCA_025642045.1 Solanum sejunctum
CTCTCCATTCTCTGTCCCTCTCTCACTCGCCTCTTTCCTCTCTCTTTCGATCTCGCTCGCCTCTTCTTCCTCTCTCAATCTCATTTGTCAGATATACAAATACATATGTATAATAGTTATATATATATAATTATTTGACAGATATACATATACAATTTGACAAATACATATATAATTCGTCTCTTTCAATCTCGCTAACCTCTCTATTCCCTTCCAGATACATAGCTAAAAACTTTAGGGCTAGAAAAAATGGGAAAGGAATTACAATGTGGAGAATTGAATCTTCATCAATAAGTTGAAAGTTCAGGTAACCAATCAACTGAGTTACTAAGATTTCTCTTTATAACTGAGGTTATGCCATATAGTTATGTAAAATATAATTTTTTGATCATATTAAATTTTAAATCTAAATTATTTATAAAAATTTTCTTTAATATAATTTTAATTTATAATTATAAAATTAATTTATTTTTATTTTCTTAAATACTGTGTCAAACTAAATACGAGGCCACAAACTAAAGCATTAGTGTGAGTCAGTCAATTGGGGCGACGACCAAGACTTTGATTTTTCTCATTTTCCCTCAGCTTAGCCAATCACATTGTAGCATGATAGTTGAACGAATGATAAAATGACACGTGGAGATTGAAAATAAAAATTTCCTCTCAAAAATAATGATATATTTTTTTTGTTAAAACATTTTTTCATTTCACTTTTAAAATATTCCATTTCAAAAAGTAAAATCATATTTATAATCATGAATTTCAAATATTTCTATAATTTTATATAATATATTCATGGGATTTTAATTTCTTTAATAATTGATAAATTTCGATCTTCATATTAGATATCTCCATTAATGTATTCATGGGATTTTAGTTTCTTAATAATTAATAAATTTTGATCTCTATATTAGATATCTCCATTAAAATATGTAATTTTGATATATTTGCTTGTGAATAATTACCAAAAGAAAAAGAATTAATCATAATTATTAATTGTCCTATCATGTACACATATTAATATAATTTTAAAAAATTTAAGTATGATATATGTCCTACATAAAATGGTTAAAATGTGCATTTCAATTAATAAGGATTAATGTAATTAATTGAATATCATAATTTTAAAAATTGAGGCAAAAATATTATTATAAAATTATTTTCTTTATTTTAATGCATATGGTATTTTTCGAATTTCAAGATTCAAACAAATTTTTCTTAAATTAGGAATTATTATGACTAGTAGTTCTTGTGGATTTTTCAAATATATAAATTTTATTCTAAAAAAGATGTAAATTACATATTTAAATTTATGATCAAGATTAAATTCTTTAACTATAGAAATTTAAATTATGTTATATAAATTAAGATGAATAAAATATAATTTTTATATATGTTTTTTCTTCTTTCTATTTATGTGTTTCAAACAAATAAAGAATGAATATTTTTTTCTTATTGACTTAAAGTATATTCCAATCAACACACGACACGTCGTCGTGTCCAACGAATTTTGCCTCTAGTACATTCTATTTGGTCCAAAAGTCCACTAATTGGGAACTTTTAGATTTATTTTAAAATAATTAAAAGATTATAGATCAACATCACATGGCATCCATACTTAAATTGCAATTATGCTAATTAAATAGTAATAATAATAAATTTTTCTACATCTCAATCTCAAAGTAGTTAATATTAATGGTATGAATGTTTTACTTTCACTTTAGAATTGTTTTTATTTAGACTATAATATGTTGTTAAAACGAAGTGCTACATAACTTGTAGTATTTGAATGGAGTTGACTTGTTCAAAAGAAAATAGTGATGGTCAATTATTTTAATATGATAAAAATAATTTGTTATGTATTACACTTTTAGTTTTTTAATTAAAAAAATATTTATTTAATTATTTACTTATAAATATATACGTATTATACTTTTAGTTTTTTAATGAAATAAATTATTCATTTAATTATTTATGTGTAATATATAGTAGTCTTAGTTTTTTATCAAAAAAATTATTCATTTGATCATTTACTCATTAATCGCATTCCACGAGTGGAATTTATGAGTAATGTATCATACTCTTAGTTTTTCAATTAAAAAAATTATTTATTTAACTATTTACTCATAAATCACATTTATGGAGTGCAATTTATATAAAATGTATAACACTCTTAATTTTTTTTTAAAAAATTATTTATTTAATTCTTTACTCATAAATCGTGTTCATGAAATGAAATGGGATTATGTGTAATATAATATATTACACTCTTAGTTTTTTAAAGAAAAGATTTTTATTCATTTAATATTTTACTCATAAATCGTATTCTATTAATGCCTTTTATGAGTTATACTAACCTTTTTATGGCCCATTTTAAAGACGACTTCTTTATGTCCTCTTTCACATCTTTCTTCCAATGGCGGCTAGGAATGCATAGTTGAAGTACCTTAGAGTTGAATCTCGTCTTCCACAACGACTAGAACTCCACAACTATGGATGTATTGGAACCCCATTTGCCAATTTGCTCAAACGTCACTTCTCAGAGGAGGTTAGGGGGTCATTTCTTGATAAGTCTGAAGTGACCAATCGTGTGATTCATTGTGTTAAGAACTTTCCAAAACTCGACCCATCCAAGGTATTTTTTTTTCAATCTTTTGAATTAGATTGTTGTTATTTTGTTTGTAGTGAAGCAAGATTTCTTTTTTTTTTTTTTACCGTTAGAATGAAATGAGCTGGGATAGAATGAATTGGTTTTATGTTATGATGTATTGATTTATTGATTGATTTTAGTTGTGGGTCAAGCATTTGAAAAGTTTCCTGGATATAGCCTACCTATTCTACAAGGCAGTGGTAAGTTCGGCGTACCCAAAACCCGGATCCCACTGGGTATGTTGTTGTTGTATTGTTGTTGTCAAGCATTTGAAAAGATGTTATGCTTGTTTGGGTGTTTGGTTAATTCCAATTTAGGCATGGGGGGGTTCTTGTTTTAGACTTCTTATTGGGTGTTTGCTACATTGGATTAGAAAGAGATGAGCTTCTTGTTGTTCTTTTGGGTTAAATCAGTTTTGGCATGGGGAAGGCTTGTTTTAGACTTTCTATTGGGAGTTTGCTGCATTGAATTACAAAGATATGAGCTTCTTGTTGATATTTTTTAGTTATATTAGTTTGGGCATGGGAAAAGTCTTGATTTTTAGACTTTGTATGGTGAGTTTGCTACGTTGGACTAGAAACATATGAGATTTTTTTTTTTGGTTAATCAGTTTTAGGCATGTGGGAAGGCTTGTTTTACATTCGTCCTCGGATGCTTATGTATTGTCTATTTCTGTGCTTGCTGGTTCTTTGAATTTTGGAGAGCTGATGTATGCGTTTAAGCTAGAAATGTATACACCCTGTGCAGTTTCTTTTTGGGGTTATATTTTTGGATTGTGAGCTTCACATAGTTGGGATGCACATAAAGGAGAGTCGGGTGTGTCATGTGTGTAGATGGCCAGTGGAATGATAGTCAAATTATGATGAGTTCCAATTCATCAGACGTGCCTTACCTAAACCCACGTCAAAATGAGTTTAGATAGAGCATAACGATTAGAGGCTGCAATAAAGACAATGACACTATTTAGTATTGACGTGGATTTGATTGATTGATTAGTTGATAGAAATCGCCTGACAATAGAGTTGTTTGGAAGTAGGGAAAGGAGGAGCCTACTCAATTTATGAAGGATTAAAGAAAAATGGAATTATTCAAAGTAAACATTTTTCTTTTGTAATACAAAATAAGCATCTGATAATTGAGATCAACAGTAGACTCTAGCACTTGCTTATCTTTGTGGTTATGATGAAATGCACTTGGAGGTCATTCATAAGTACAGACTAGCAGAAGAAGTTGAAATCTGGATGACATGTTTGAGAAGTCAAAAACTCCTTATGTTCCTCCTTTTCCAGCTTGCATGCTTTCTGCAATTTGAATATGTAATATAAGCATAAACCTTGAGGTTTAAAGATGCATCTTTCTTCATCCCATATCGTGTGCCCAAATTCCCAAATTTATCAGAGTAGAAGCAATGGCCATTCCTCCATCCCATATTTTTTCCTTTAGAATGTCTACAATCTTGTAGTGTCTCTAGCTCTATGCAATTAGAAGAAAGGTGGCAAAAGAGAGAACAATCCTAAGAAACTTGGTCGTTGGCTGGTAGGTAGGATATCTTCGAATCACTTAATAGACGTAAGATGGAGACAACATGGTAAATACCTGGAATACTAGGATATATACCTTTGCCAGATTTCTATCAGGGATGCCACAAGGATGTCTTGTGTTTGCTGATGTTATTTGAAATATTCTGACCTTATTACGTTCTGCTGTTTGATTTACTACTCATGCTAAGGTTTGAAGTGATACAGCTCACTTTGTTAATTCTGCTACTATAATGCAACCATATCATGGTATACTTTTTATTTCGTCCCAGTTAGTCTTGGATGTGGCTTTGTTTTAAGATTACTTTAGGTTGTTTAACATTTTCTTTAGTCTTACTATTACACTAAGGCATGTTCTTTTGCATCTATACCTGCAGGTTACCCCAAATGCTCACTTCAAGAATGATCTCGATTTAGATAGTTTAGACACTGTGGAAATTGTTATGGCCCTTGAAGAAGAGTTTGCGTTTGAGATTCCTGACAACGAAGCTGATAAGATTAGCTCCATTGATCTAGCTGTTGATTTCATTGCATCTCATCCCCAGGCTAAATAAAAGGGGCAAACAAGTCTCGAGTTTGCTCTTCGTTTTGACTGTGTTGGCCTGTGGTTAAATGTATGACTTCTGGTCTGCTCGTTTAAGTTTCGGATAACTCATAATGAAGACAACCACGTTTTAGTTATTGGCTCTGATGCCTATACGGATAGGAATTTCATTTTTTGAAATAAATGAACTGCGGGATACACTTGTTTGAATTAGATTTTTGGAAATGGATAAAATGTTCTTCCTATCTCATTTTGTGGTGTAGTTGATGTTGCAATTCTCCATACAGTGCTCAGTGATGAAATCAGTTACTGCAATTTAGAAGTGAAAGAAATCAGAAAAAGTCATTCAATATGGAACATGCTTGATAAAGGACCAGTTAATACCTATTTGGTGTTTTATGTGATTTGCCAGTGAACAAGTTGTCGAGTGTTGCATGTGTGCTTAGTTAAAGACCAAAAACGTGACATTGATTTTATAATTTTGACACCGTAACATTTAATATCATAGCTGTGAAAACAGCCTTTCATAGAAATCTAGGATGGTAATGCCTAAAAATAAGTCTTCCCTAGCGTTTATAGCGAGAGCTTAGTACACCAAACTATGCTGAAAAGATTGGCTTCTTTCTCTGTAATTCGTTGAAGGATTTGAAATCTATGACATGCGCTTAACTCACGCTTCACAAGTTATATCTTCCCAAAGACTTGTGTGGTCTTCTTCACCTTATTTATGTTAGGTGCAATCAGAAGTGCACTAAAATTGAATAAAAGTAGATAAAACATAGATTGATTATAAGTAGTCATGTATAAACTATGAAATGCATGTTTCCAGTGTAGCCCCCAAATGGAGAGTTTCAAGTACAATCAGTCATCAATTTATTGTTTTCATGCAAGAAGATGAACATATACCAGCTCTAATGAAACAAAAATAGGAAAAAGTTTGAAAAAATCATGGAACAATCCTCTGTGGATCGCGAGGGTAAAGTGATGTCTTGCGAATGTTGTTGAGAGCACAGAAAAGCATCACCACACGCTCCAATCCGACTCCAAATCCACCATGAGGAGGTGCACCATACCTTCAACAGGCCAAAACACAAAATCAGGTATAAATATCAGCAGAAATGGATGCACAATTTGAACTTGATAAGTCCAACCTTTGATATTCAACACTCAACTTTCAATATATGAACTTGATAAGTCCAACCTTTGATATTCAACACTCAACTTTCCATATATTTAGTGATGTTTTACATTTATAATTGAGCTTTGTATGAGTTCAGTTGAACCCATCAGTTGTTTGAGAAGTGCCATTGCAAACATATCAAACAGCAAATGCATGATGATCTGAGCAAGGCATACTTGGCAAGATATGTGAGCAAATAGCTGAAAACTTTGCAAACATATCTAACAGCAAATGCATGATGATCTGAGCGGGCATACTTGGCAAGATATGTGAGCAAATAGCCGAAAATTTGGCTTGAATTCATTGAATATCAATCTCAGAGACTAGAAGTCCAAGAATCTCAAGTGGTTCCTAAGCTTAGGTTTACCTAAATTCAGAAATATAATACTGATTCTTCACAGATTTTCATAAGCACTGAAGTATGAAACACATGGACGATACAACAGAAAATGGCTGAATTGACACTCCACAAAGGAAAAGTTGCATTCCACGATTGTTTCACTTCCCTTTCCAAAATGGCTCTACGGCCTTGATCCTATTGACTTATTGGCTGTTTCTTTCAAAAAGATAACCTTCACCAAGGGTTGATTAAACTTCATGTTCAAGCAAAGAAATAATGGACATTGAATTAAGTATTAGCGAACTACAGGCTAAAAAAAGCCACACAAAACATTCAGTTATAAAAGTCTACTTGGTTTAACAAAAGAAAAGAACAGTCCTTGATGAGAAGAGAGTATCATCTTTTATGCACTGATAAAACATAGAATTTTCGTACTATATGCTCACGTAAAAGCCAGTTAGAGTTAACTTTCTACGGCAATCATGACTCCAGAAATGTATGTATGGCATTTCTCTCAATGTCTAAAGAAATAGAAGAAAAGAAAAAGTGCTTGTAACTTGCAAACTTTGAATTCAATGACAATCACTTTTCCAAGCAAAGATGATTCTGCAATAGTTTGATAATGTGTATTTAGCATATATGGTCTTCGTTGTTGGCACTCACAAAAGATTATCAGACGACAAAACCGTGACTGAAGTTTTTGAATTTCTTTTTGGAATTTCTGGATTTGACTGAAGCTTTACAAATATAGAAGACAAACTGAATAGCAAAGAGAAATACCGAAAAGAATCGATATATGTTGATATTGTCTTCACATCAATTCCACACTCCCCAGCACGTTTTTCCAATAATTCAGGAACATGGACACGCTGAGCTCCTGAGATAATTTCCTCCCCTGCCAAAAAGGCAATCAAAAAATGTAATCATGTCACCTTTTCAATCGAAGAAAGGGGAATAACATTATTTCCAAACACATAAAGATTTGTTTTACTGCATCAGAATTTCCAGTGACTTTGTCCTTTAAATTTCTAGAACCAAAAAGCTAATCAATTTGAGGTACAATAAATATGCAAGCTAATGGATCACTAAAAGAAAGCCTCAACAAAAGAGAGGGGAGATGTCAGCAAACATATTTTTATCCCTTAAAAAAAATTACAAAATTCCATTAACAAAAGCAGAAAGGTTCGCAAGGAATGGGATTGTTCCCCCTAATGCAATAGGTCAAGAAAAACACACTCCAGTAACCAGGATGAGATATAGGACATAACTCAAGTCAGCATATTCTCATTTCTCAATATAAAAAAGCACATCCTAGCCAACAAATTGGAGGAACACATTCAGCTAAACATTCCAACCTAGAGCTACATGTCAAGAAAAGCTGAATTCTGAGCACAGCAATGGAAACTACAGAAAAATTGAAAATTGTTAAGAGCTGTTCCTTTTTTAAGAAATGGAAAAAAAAAACTACCTAGACACACTATACTTCACTCAAAAAATTAAACATTCATCTGCGCACTATACATATTTGGAACTAGGAACATGTGAATGAAATCACATCTTACCCATCAAAAGAATATAAAATCATTTTCTCACAATATTAAGAAACTCATGACTTAAATACCTCTGATAAAGACATCAAAAGAATTGCTGTAAGATGGATTGTCGTGACAAGGCATTGTATAGAACGGACGAACAGCCAGTGGATACTTGTGAAGTATATAGAAATCAGTTCCATACCTGAAGAAACAAGGAAAAACAGAAAATTAACTCACAACCATCACACAAATTAGGAAATCAAGAAAGAAAAGGCTGAATGAGAAGAATGGAGTTTTTATTGTTGGGTAGAGGAGTTATTAATTACTTGTCCTTAACAAGCTGCCCAAGCTTTCTTTCTGATTCTGTATTTAGGTCCCCAAGAGGATCAACTTCAACACCAGCTTCCTGTGAAGCAGAAGAGCATGAAAAGGTTAGCACAATAGAGACGACAATGGGAAGGGAAACAGCAGGTTTCCTCTGCAGGAAAATGACATCCAGGGTATGGGGTTGAGAAAGGGAATAGCAGGGAGAGCCCTAAGGTTTTCCCATAAACTATAACTTCCGCTATGTGCACATTGACAATTGCAACAATTTTTTTAGTTGATCTAGACATCCATTTGGGCCAACCTTTAGGACCAAATGTCCTCCAGAACTCAGGATTAGTGGGCCCCACCCCTCTACCCCTACTCTACTTAAATGTCAAGCTTAGTTTGCATGATGCAGGGTCGAACCTGTGACCTAAGTCACATGACCCTCAACAACTTGTATTAAGCCCTCGGAGAGCAGTTACACTTTTTGACAACACTGATGCAATTGCCTGCTAAATTATCAGTTGGGACTCGATTGGCATGGAAACTAACAATGTTCAAGCACATGAATAAGACTTAAATTATTAGTTAGAACTTCTGCATGCAACCATAGCCCACTGTCAAATTGTTTACTAGTTCATGCTCCCCTTTTTCCTAAATTTATATTACTTTTGCACTTGAGATTGCTCCTTTTTTTCAGCATGGAAGAAGCTGAAGTAACAGAATGCTTTCCTGTTACAACTTAATGATTTCTTTAGACAACAGCAAATTTCTACAACAAACATTTACCTTTAGCATTTGAATCCCCTCTGGAAATGTAAGTTGTAAGGTCTTTCGCAAATACTGCATTCTCAATCAAACAAATAGTTACTACATCTGCAGAAAAAAGATACAAGTTGCAATTTAAGTAATTTGCTTGTGGGTATGTAAGTCACTGCCACAAGCAAGAAGGTTTCCCTATTTCCAAGAATAAGCAAATGAATGTATAAAGGAACAAGTCAATCTGTGGAAGTTAAGCAATCATAGGTAGCATATTGATCATTGAAGTTGAGCCTAGTTACCTTCAGAGGTTCAAATGGGTATTGCTTTCCAATGGCTTCAAGTTCCTTTTTACATTTCTCATTCAAGCTATCAAACATGGCCACAAACAAGCGATCAACAATATCCATGACCTGCAAAAGTAGACTTCATATTGTAATATCCAAAATAAAAATACACTTCATATTGTACTTACAGAAGCAGTTGGCAAGTTTCTAGGAGGGTCTAGCATTCCATACCTCTGAATAGTGTTCCTTAATCTCCATTTCAACATCAAGACCTGTGAACTCACACAGATGTCTATGTGTGAAAGAATCTTCTGCCCTAAAGACGGGGCCAACTTCAAATACGCGGCCAAAATCACCACATATTGCCATTTGTTTGTGAAGTTGAGGTGACTGCGCTAGACATGCAGGTTGACCTTTATAATCTAATCTGAAAACAGCTGAACCTCCTTCACTGGACCCTCCAATCAATTTCGGAGTGTGGATTCCTACAAATCCTTCACAGAGCAAAAACTGCCTGAATATCTGCATATTAACCGGATAAAATTAGCTCATCAGTTATAGTTTGCCAGGACTCAATAGAAATGTAGGGAAAAATCTAGCAACTTCTTTCTTTTTGTTCAACAATCAACAAGTTCTCCTTTATTATCACCAGAAAGTGACTGGAACCATCTGAATCACTTCTACATTAAAAACATAATAAGGATAAGAATACGATACTGTGACAATGTGCAAGCAAGGAAATATGCACCATGTCTAGAAACAGTGACACTAATTCCATTATATGGTGGACAGAGATGGTAAAAGATTACCATATATCTTTGTGGCTACATCTCAAGAAAAAACGAATCTACCAGTTTTTGAAATGCCAAATTCATAACAAGAATAAATGCAGAAGTGAAAAGAAGATGAAAATTAAAGCGAACACAAACGAAGTAATTCATATAAATGCAGTTGGATACACTTGAACATTAGCTAACATTAAACTTAAAAAGTCTTTTTAATTCTAAAATCACTATAAATTTTGTTTTTTGGGTGAATGAGAAGTTTATTTAATATTTTATAGCACCAAATAGGTGTTGTAATGGCTTACAAGTTACATTCTCAGGGACTAAAAATAAGTACCAGAAATTCCTCAAAGCATTCTCTGTATTTCAGGCAATGCGGTCTTAATTCAATATTCTCAGACATCTGATTTCTCCCACCTAAATACACTAAATTTATGCACAAAGACACCTCTCTCCACTCTATTCTAATTAAATGTCTTTGGCAATAGACATTTTCCAACACTAAATAGATGAAATGGAAATATCGGATAGTATAACGAACATTTTCAACTTGACATTGAATGCGGAAGATTCCTTGATTTGCAGGTGTCCGCATGTCTATTATTCTGAAGTTTAAGCGAGTATCCTGATTTACACGAACAAGCTGCTCTCCTTTCTGCACTTAATAGAAAGATGTCAGTCGACAATCAAAAGGATACAAAGGACATAGACCGCATTAGTCCAGTTTTTGAAATTTAATGGAATCTCAATTTTTGAATCGGTAACTGCTAGATGCTGATGACTTCCCTAGCCATATATTTTCAACCAATTTCAATCTTAAAATTTCATTAAAGCAATGAACCAATTCAGGGAAAGAAAAGAATATACCTCTAAAGCTTGTTCTATCTCCACCTCGCTTCTAGCAGCATCCTCAATATTAATCGGCAAAGTGGGCACAGCCCTGTTGACACAATGAAGTTTGCTTATTTGAACTTCCACCTGAAGCAATAAAAAAGCCTAATAAGTACTAGTAGCTACCATAAACAACAAAATAATCAGCATACACAAGAATTCAAAAAATTCTTCTGCACCATTTAGATCAGGTTTATTACATAATAAGGCAGCTCCACCATTAATCTTCTCTTATTTATTCTCATTTGCCATGAATCATTTTATTTTGTTTGAAAAGGTACTTTTCAGACTAAAACATAGAAAAGCTCCGGTGATGTGAACCCTAAAGTTGTCTTAAATGACAAATTATTGATACCGAGTTGAGCTTCAATGGAACAGCGAGGATTCATATAGCCAATCTCAACTCATTTGAAATTTAGGAATAGTTGTTGCAGTGTGGGATTAGCGGGTCAAATGGAGCAAATGGATATTAAGGAGTCATATACATAGGCGAATCTAGCCTTAAACCTACAGGTTCACGTGAACCCAGTAGCATTTGCTCAAACCATGTATTTGTATTAAAAATCCACTGCATATATAAATAAATATTTTGACGGCAAACTTAGTCAGGTATTACTCCTGATGTCGTGGTAAGAACCCATAAACATAAAAAAAAAAATGCATGTCTAAACACAACTTCTTGTTCCCAAGAACACAATTTTTCAAGTTTCTATTTTCAACTTCAAAATCTGCTGCCAAACGGGAGCTTAAAAGACTATATTGAGCATTGAAATAAAACAAGTCCAGTGGACTGGAAATCCGAGGGTTCAATCAAAAACAGTTTTTCTCGATGATTCAATGAGCGACACCAACTTAGTTTCTTTGAGAATTGGCCTATCAAGAAGAAAGATAAAAGCATAAAGCAATAAGCTTTTCTGAAAAAGATCTACCTGTTGTTGAGTGGAACCAGTAATTGGCTTCTCCGGTATTGTAACAACACCTTCAACATCAACAATGGACTCTTTGCTCAAACTAGTAGCATATTTCACCATTTGTGGACTAACCAATTCAGGCTTTACAGTCAATACACACTGCACCGTAAATCCACGCTCTCTCACAACAACAAAAGCTATCTTTTTCCCGACGGGTCGAATCGTCTGTACCCTCCCCCGAATCAGGACCACCTGGTCCTTCATTTCCGGCGAGATGGACCCAACTTCAGTCCACTTACGACCCGTCACGGCCTTAGATTGCAGGTCATTCAGCTCTACATCACCGTAGTTCCCGGAAAGTGGATCGGATTCTTCAATCGAGACAGTGGAGACAGAGGCGGCGGCGGCGGCGGCCTCTTGACGGCGGCGCTGGCGCTCCAGCTTGGCGGCTTCTTTTTTGGAGATTTTGTTGCTTCCTTCTTCTTGTGGTTCCATTGGAGATGGATTTGGGGATTTTTCAGATTCCATTTTTTTTGAGAAGATTTTAGGGTTTTAGCTGAAAGAAGAAAAAGATCAATTGGTCTACTGGAGTGACACTTGCATAATATAAAAAAAAATAATAAACTTAATAAACTGCCTGCAAGTAGTCCACTTACAGTATGACACATGTTCTTCCAGTAAACTTTTTTTAGAAAAATTATTAGAGTCTCAAAATATTAATCACTTTTTATTTTTCAAAATTTAAAATAGAAACCAAATGTTAGTTCGACAAATGGAGTTTGAAGAATATGGAGTGTATTGAGACTTAACCGCATGTTTGCAGAGCATAGAACAATTTATTCAAATTTTAATTTTTATGAAAAATAGAAAGCAAAAAGTTTTTTGAGAGGAAAAGAGTGCATAGAGCAATAATATAGCTTAGGTTTTCCATCATCAACCGTTATAAAGTACATATCTACTAGAGTATCCCATGTGTGATTGTATTATGTAAAGATGCACAAAAAAAGAGAACAAACTTCATATATTTCTTTTTCATTCAATCTAGAAATATGAGATTTTTGTGAGGAAAAGAGTGGCATGGAGCAATAATATTGTTTGGTTTTTCCATTTGTCAACGCGTTAAAAAAAAATATATATGTAACACTCTACATTTTACTTGTATTAGTATTATGTAAATGAAACATATTATGATTTGGTCAAATTAGGGCTAATTTTTACAAATGTTTGAATCTCATGTTAATGGGCGATACATGCGTCTATCGCTTAAGAGGGTAAGTGTATATATGTTTTGTGTTAAACTGAGGAGATCACGGCCCTAAACAAAGTGAGAGAATTGAGGTGCTTGTAGGATTTAAGAAGCTAACAGGTGAGTCACTTACTTCCTTAGCTTAAATTTGTTAGCTAAACGGAGCGAGGCCCGATGTCGAATTTGTCCAAGTTCGATATAAATAATATCTGTGTTAAGGGTGTAACTTTAACCCGTGTTTTAACATTCTAACTGGATTTTATTTTCAGCCCGAGAGAAATAATAAAACTGCCCAAGTACACCACAACCCCCTTGGCTAATTGGGCCCAAACTAATTGAAGAGGAATTTGAAAAAAGGGCAGCCAAGGCCCATCAACTTTGAGACCCATTTAGGCCCAAATGTGAGGGCCAAGCTGCTGCCTCACCAGCTTAATAATATGTGGTTAAAAGGTCAAAAGAAAGTCGGCCAAGAGACTCTTTAAAAAGGGCTCAAAACAGCTCCTTAATTCATTTTCACTTCAGACAATTTTTCAGCTTTCCTAGAGGCTCTGTTCTCTCTGTTTATTTCAACTTACAAGGCAGCCTACACAACTCTCAAGGGTTCTTGAAAAAAACTGAACCTTGAAGGCTAAGGTAACTGGAAATATCCATGCATTTGTTATACTTATCCCATGACAAACAAGCAGTATATGCTAGTTATGTTTGTGCTAAAATTTTGGACAACATATGTCCTAAGGATTGTTGTGAACGTTTCTTGTTGTTCAAGAGGATTTTCTCTTCTTAGTTGGCTGAATTATGAAGTAAGACTTATGTTTTTAACAAGGTATAGTTTGTTAGTGATGTAACTTAGTTGTTGCACCATTTTTATAGTCCGCAAAAGTGAATTTTTGTGTGATATCGTAATTATACTTGTAATTGGAACTTGTGGGCTGATTGATTGAGGAATATGGTCTCATGTCCTCTACCTATTTTGCGGACTATTTTTGAACTGTTTTAGGGCTTTTTGTATGTGTAAATGTTGTGGAAATAGTTTGATTGAAGTTGGTAAAGTTTTGGAATCCTCAACGTTGTAATGGGACAAAGGGACGTAACGTTATGTCGCCTATTTGTATGTTGCGTAGAATTGTTATGTGATGTGCTTTGTGGGTTGTTGTAAGACTGTTATGGCATTAGAACAGGATGCACATGATATGTATATGAGAATGTATATTAGAAAATACGATTAGGGGTGGAAAGGTTAAAAGAATATGCTCGAGTTTATAAATACCTGCTTACTGCCCGTATGTTATTCTTTTATGAAATTGGGCTACCAAGATGTATCTATTGACTGCTAATGTTAGTTTTATCACCTACCATGTTGTAGATAAATATTTGGAGGAAGGAAAAATTATCTCGAGGTAATAGCGAAGTCGTACAACGAGGTATGTAAGGATACTTGAGTTCATATTATTTGGCATGAAACATAGATCCCTCCTTGGCACATAAAGGCACTTATCAACTCTAAAACAACTACTAACCGTGTCAACACTCTTTCACATGTTCATATGCTTCAATACATAGTTACCTTCAAATCTGCATACATACTTGGATATTAAGTTACATGGGTTCTTGTGCTAAATAAAGTTCACGAATTGTTTCATCTTATATGCATTTCATTATTTGTGTAACGTACTCTTTTCATTTTCATATTGTCTTGTATGATTATCTACAGGTCACATGCTACATATACCTCCCTACAACTCTAATATTATGACCACCAAAAGAATCATCTCAAAGGTAATTAAAAAGTAAAGTATATTGCTTATTGATGGGTGGTAGCCCGAAGGATAGAAGCATCACCTAGCTAGGGACGATCCTATCACGGGGTAGCCCGAGGGGCCAAAGGAAAAGCCTAGCTAGGGCCGATCCCGATATAGATTTACCATTGGTCAGCTGGTCATTTGTATTACATGGTATGCACAGACTATACAGTAAAAGTAAAATAATATAAAGAATACAAAGCACATGATCCCAGAGTACAACTAAAGGTGGTCTATTATCCTATACCAATGCATAGTTTTATTTGAGTTGTTACTTCGTATACAATATTTCTTGCCTTACATATTCAGTACATTATTTCGTACTAATGTCTCTTACGGGGAATCTGCATTTCATGCTACAGGTACAGATGCTAGTAGATCTCCCTAGTAGGAGTACAAGATATCCAACTGTTGTTGCCAAGCTCCAGGTTGCTTTGAAGCTTTGTGTGTGTCTAGAGCTTATATTTTTGTATTGTACAGTTAGTTGAGGCGGAGCCTGTCCCAACCCTTATCAGATACTTTTCCTTATCTAGAGGCTTTGTAGACTATGTAAATTAAAGTGTGGTCATATCTCTTACTTTAAACATCATGGTCCCAACGGCCTAGCCATATGTATTTACTTTTGACTTGTTATCACTGTTTATTTTCTTAAAGGCATGTCAAATGTAGAAATCCCTTATAATATGTATAGAAGCGAATAGATACAGATTGGTTCTCCCGAGCCTCATCAACAACGAGTGTCAGTCCGCCCTAACGGGATTTTGAGCGTTACAATATACCAACCATTATATCTCATGCGTTAGTGTCACATGTAAAGATGCACAAAAGAACAGAACGAACTTCGTATATTTCTTTTTTATTCAATTTAGAAATACGATCAAACATTATCCCAACTCATCTTCATTCATAAAACTATTCCTAAGTAGTTGTAAATCGTCAAAGGCTTTGGGTTAAAAATGAAATGGTTATCATTACTCCTTTTAAATCTCTCCTAGGAAGTGACGCGAGAACGCGCAATGAATAAATAAAAAAATTCTTCTATACTGAAATCTCATTTGAAAAAGTAATAGAAAAATTCCTACATCACTCGCGAATAAGAACCGAAGAAAATTTGATACAAATTATTCCAATTCAACCAACTAAACAAACCCCCTTACTATATTGCCTTTGACATATTGGCCTCAAAACTCCAAATGACAGCAAATAAGCATATTCTACTATTACAATCAAGATGTGTAAAAGAAAAAAGTGTGACATCTAAATGTAAATTTGATGTAAAATAACACCATGTGGTAAGCTACAAAATCAGTTGAAAAACAAAAAATTGAAAACAGCTCATCTTAGAACCACCTTTAACTTGTTCTCCACCTGTTCTCTCACTTTCCACTGCATCCAGATACATAAAAAAGACATTTAGTAATGGTAAAAGAAAAGATGGTAAACATTCATTTGAAAGATAGTTTACCTGCAAATCGTTTATTTCCTCATCTGTGAGTGAACGCTCCATGGACCGATAAGCTATCCTATAGCAATGACTCGTCATTCCTTTCTTATTGGTGAAGTTGTCGATCAGTTTCACCTGACAGTAGTAGGAACACCAACAGTCACTAGACAAGCTCATGTTACAAACGTGAGTCACTACATGTACTACATGATGACTGAGAAATGAGTCTAGCGCTGACCCTTTGGACCAAAAGATGATGGGTCTGGGGCTCTCTGCCTTTCTCCCCTTAAATACCAGAGTGAGTTACCACACTAGTTAGTTTTACAAACACGACCCTATAAACCTACGGTATAATTGGCCAAACCGGTGGTGGTTGGCTTCTCCAGAAAAACCATTACTCTGCTCTAACCCCAGGGTATGATATGGAAATCACTTAACTTAAAGCTAAAGATAAGTAGTACAAGAACCGGAATAGCTTACTTTGGAGAAATGAACTAATTATATCAATGAATAGGCCATTAAAACGTGCCGAGTAAGAGGAAACATTTCAAATAACTGGGAAGTCCAGCAGAATAATCTAGAATAGACACTCAAGAAGTCAAATATTGGGGTATCCATGGACCACTAAACAAGAGAAGCTCAAATCCAACAGTATCATCTTTTTTTCTCTTAATTTTTTTAATTATAGTTGTAGTGTGTCAAGGCCAGCAATCACCATTGGAACTCATGTAAGCATAATGTTTAATGACCATTGCTCAAGTGTGAATGTCCCTCGATAAAATCATAACAGTAGACGCATCCCCGGCAAAGTAGATTAAATGTTAAACTTCTCTTTCAAAATAAGTGTTCGGACCACCTTGAGGTGCCCCTCAACTATTCTACCAGAAACTTGCTACCTAACACATTAATGAAGGGCCCCTCATGTCTACAAGTTGAATTTGGCAGTAAGTAGAACCATCACGTGGACATACCTCCTCGGCAAGGTCTCCAGCAATTCCTCTAACAACTTCACAGAGATTGTTCTCAGTAAATGAATCACTGATCCAGAAGCTCATGTCTTTATAACAAGGTGGATACTGCAAAAATTAAGGAACTTTTAAGTCTTTTAAACAAGATCATAAATACCAATAGATCCACAAACAGGATTATGCCGTCAAAGACTCAATGGACCTCTTGAGTGCATTCTTCAAAACAAAAAGTTGCGCACTTAAAGAAAAATGAAATGTTCAAAACATGTATATGAGTTGGATTCTTCAAATGCTTAAAAACCACATAAGATGAACATTAGTAAGCAAGTCCTACCTTGGAAAATGGCTTAAACTTCTGTCCGAGCCGGCCACTAGAAAACTACATCATGATCAAGAAAATGTTACCAAACGACAGCAAAATCTAAACTGGTGATAAAAAAGGAGAGAGAGAGAGAGAGAGAGAGAGAGAGAGAGAGAGAGAGAGAGGCAAGAAGAAGTAGCAGAAAATTCAGAACAAGGTGAAAAATGAAAACAGGACAGCTAAAAAAATTACTTGAGAAGTGAACCGCTCATCAGTTGACCAGAACAGTCGAATATCTGGAATATCAAATAAAACCATAGCCAAGCGCTCCAATCCAAGACCAAATGCCCAGGCAACATTGTCCGTTCTACCATTTCTTTTCAATATTTCTTGTTCTGTCACTCCACAACCCAAAACTTCCATCCATTGATCCTGTAAAGGATTTAACAGTGAGTAGAACATATTATATGGTATAGGCATTATAATATGGTATTTCAAATAAAACCATACCAAGTACTCCAATCCAAGGATTGATGATTACTGCTTTCGTTATTATATTATCATCTTCTTCCTTAATGTTTGGCTATTGTTTCCTATAGTCCTTGCCGGCACACGTCCTTAATTTTCCTACTTTCTATTTCCAAAAAGGAAATCCATTTATTGACTGAATTCAAAGTAATGACAGCTAGCTCCCATACTTAAAGTTGGGCATATGATGCATGTGTCTAGTGCATGCTTGACTCGCTTGAGCCATAGTAAAAGAAACTGTTTAAGTAGGTGATACAATCTTACTTTTCTTCATATTTTATAGCATCTTATTGAACAATCCGATGAAACCACAGAAATAACTCACATAATACTCTCGACTGTAACATCTGGAAAGGAGGAAATAGAAGAAAAAAAAGCATGTATAAGTTTGTCATAAACTAATCCGAAGTATACCTGAAAATATATCTCCAGTTCAAATGATGGATTAGTAAACGGGAAATAAGTGTCAACCCAGCGCATTTCCACCCCACCTGAAGAATTTAGAAAGATTAGCTGGAGTATCATAAATCTTTGTCACAAAAAGGTAAATTTAGCAGTAAAAAGATGGTTTCTGAAGCAGAGAACAAGTAAAAGATGTATACACAATGGAAAAGCATCAGCATTGGACCCCTCCTGAGTCCATTGATCTACTGGAATTTAAGGGGAGCCATCAACTACATTATACTATCAGATGAGAACTTCAATAGGCACTCTGAACTTCTTAAAGTGACTTTGACCTATTATTTAGCAGTCTGCACTCAGATTCAGCCTTTCTATTACTATCTGCCCCAAAATCAGGTTCTAACTGAGAGTCTGAGACACCTATTTTTCAAAGAAAATTGAAAGAAGCAAGAACCATTTTTACAATGTACAACCATCACTTGCACCAAATTTCTAAGATGATCTGAACATAATTAACTGGCATCTAGGACCAACTCCTTTTGATGTAAAGAAGTCATAGAGTAAGAGATTGGTTGCACTATAGATATTAATATGGTAAATCATAGTCAAATCACCAAGACACGTTATTGGTTTGAAATCCCATTAATTAAATGGTAAATTATGGGTATCATAAAGGCTCATTTTAGATGAGATAGATTTATACCAAATAGATGTCGTGCCAAACCCTCAAGACATTTCTTCAGATCTTCTGCAGCATGTGACGTTGCATCAGTGCCTTTACCCTCCCAATCATTTGGAGCAAAGACCCGTACACCCTCCATCTACACAGTATGGCAGAAATCATCAAGGATAAATTCACAGAACAATCTACAATGTCGGGAGAAAAATATGTTCGTAGGTAGAGAACCTGGTGGAATACGGGATAGTGAGTTGAGTCAATGGAATCTCTACGGTACACATCTCCAGTTACAAGAAAATGGGTGTGTCCATTCCTCAGTAGCTCAGCTTGATGTGCACTGGTGTGGCACCTTAGGACTGTTTGAGAATCCACATAATATGTGTCATTGTAACTCCTGCTAACGTGATCAGCAGGTACCAAGACTTCATCGAAGTTCTGCAGGTAGGAGCCCACAAGCCACAGTAAGAAGAAAGCAACCGAAGTAAATTAAAACTCTTACCAAGATAATGAATAGAAGGGGAAAAATATCTCAAGTGCAGTATTTTCATATCCCATCAACAAACATGCTATGTTTCAAAAAGCTTTTCCTGTCCTTTATCCACAGATAAACTTACTTTTCAGTTTGATACCATCATTGAGCTATTCTTCCTACTCCACATAGAACATGCAATAACACAATTAAGAAATGTAAATCAAGCAACATAAAAGAAGGAAGACAAACTGAATAGTATTTCAATTTATCATCGAGAAACTTGTTGATTCTAACGGCCTCTTCATACCACTCTATATAGATTAGTGGCTGAATGGTTGACACGTCTGACTCATAATTCATGGGGAATAATATTGTTGCATAGAATCAGACTTTTAGGAGTAGAAGGGTAGAATTCATTACTCGACAGAATATGAGGAACCCCATGAATAGGCCAAATAGAATGGTTTGTTAGGACCCTAACTTTACTGCAAATTAAACAGGTGCTAATGCCTATCAGAAGAGGGGAAAAAACAGCTGTTAATGCCAGCTATATGAAAGTAAAAGCTTGACAATGGGACAAGAAAGGAACATAATTCTAGCACAGGAGCAAATAATTACAATAGCAAAAACATGAAGACTGCAAAAAATGATTCCTTAACATTATTGAACTAACCTGTCTAACAGAAACTATTGGGCACAAATCATCAAACTTGTCAAACTTATCTGGATAGTTTGTGTCAAAATAATCATAAATCGCATTCTTCAGGATACCAAGTGGATGTTGGTTCCTCCTATGAAGCTGCATTCCAAGCTTAGCAAATATTGTGTCTGGAATGTTGTTTGTGGGGTCATCCTTTACTATTTCTGTAAATGCAAGATCAGTTTAGTACAAATTACCAGATGATGGAACAAAATTCTCTCTGATATAAGCTCCACCAAGGCAATACAGGTGTCAAAATTCCAAAAAAGATAAACCGAAAACAATTTTTACTCACAAAAACACAATGGATATGCATAAGGCCATGGTTATAAGTGAAAATAGAAATACTTGCAGAATTGCAATTTTAAGGGAAACACAAAGAAAGAAAAAAGACAAATATAAAAGGTAAGACATAATAAGGCTGGCTTTGGCTACTTCCCTTCTTATCTCGAAGAGAGCTGGCTTTGGCTACTTCCCTTCTTATCTCGAAGAGAGCTGGCTTTGGCTACTTCCCTTCTTATCTCGAAGAGCTTCATGTTGGCCCCGGAGTACTAATTCTATCATAGAAGAACACGAAAAAGGAAACAAACTTGAACCTTGCTTTTTCATAGAAAAATGTGCAGAAGATATACTAATCTCAGACCAAGTGTACACCTTTCCACACTTGGAAATCTTGAATTCACCAAGCTTGAGAGCAGATACTCCAATGGGGAGCAAACTAGAAACTGTTGTTTCCTTAAGAAAACCCAGAAACTATTACTACAACTATTCCCCCTCAATACAAACTAGTTCAAAGTCCGCTATACAAATCGTTTATATTAGTTCTGCTATTCGACCCAATTAGACCGACAGATGAGAAATTATATTCTATAACCATAAAGATCCAAACTTTACCACACCAAATCATGAAAAATGAAAGCTGAAGTGAATACAGAGAAACCAAAAACTCAATATGCAATTTCACTGACCATCCTTGGAAATCTTGACTCGACCGAGCTAGAGAGCAGAAACTTGAATGGGGAGCTAAACAACCCAGAAGATATTACCACAACTACATGACAAAATAAAAGAGAATTTCTGAAAATGTTTTCTTTTATGCTCAAAGAAAGGTATGTCTTTCATATATTTCCT
>JAOTQJ010000091.1:23676489-23691971 GCA_025642045.1 Solanum sejunctum
AAAGCATGTGCTCCCAAAGACACGAGGAGGTATAGAATGGAGAGGTGACAAAGGAAACAGTATGGAATGAGGAACCTAATTTTGAATAGAAGATGAGGCATTCTATTAATTAAATAACAAGATGCAAGGACAACATCACCCAAAAAACGCAGCGACACATGGGACTCAATGAGAAGAGTGCGAGCAGTTTCAATTAGATGCCTATTCTTTCGTTCTGCCACACCATTCTGCTAAAGGGTGTACGAACAAGATGTTTGGTGAATAATTCCTTAGTGAGTCACAAATTCCTGAAATTGAGAGGATATGTATTCTAATGCATGATCACTACAAAGAGTACGAATGGAAACACCAAACTGGTTTTGTATTTCAACAAAAAAACTTTTAAATGTAGAAAATAACTCCAAACGATCTTTCATTAAGAAAACCCAAGTATATCTTGAATAATAATTAATAAAACTAACAAAATAACGAAATCCTAAGGTTGAACTAACTCGACTAGGACCCTAAATATCAGAATGAACTAAAAAAAATAGACTCAAAACGACCCTCAAAACTACGTGAAAATGTAGCACGAGTGTGTTTCCCAAGTTGACACGAATCACAATCTAATGAGGATAAACTAGACAAACTAGGCACTATCTTTTGCAGTTTAGATAGACTAGGATGTCCCAAACATTTGTGAATTAAGTCTGGAGTATCTGTGACGGAGCATGCTATGAAGGAATTAGAAGAGGTAAGATAGTAAAGGCCTTGTGATTCATATCTTGTATCAATCTGCCCCGTACTGCGGTCCTGCATAAGGAAAAAATCATCAAAAAATAAATGCCACAATGTAACTCCCGCGTCAAATGACTCACAGATGCCAAATTAAAAGGAGAACCAAGAACATAAAGAACAGAATCTAAGGTGACAGAAGGTAAAGACTGGGCTTTTCCAATACCTTTTGGTTTTGTCTGGATTCCATTGGCCAAAGTAATAGCAAGAAGGGACTGTGAATAAACAATATAAGACAAAAGTGTTTTGTTACCAGAAATATGATCAGAAGCGCCTGAATCCATAATCCATGATCCAAGAGTACTAGACTGTGAAACACAAGCAAAAGGATTACCCGCAACAGGAACAGTAGGTTGAGAAATCGATGCCGCTTGTGGAGACAATTGCTTACTTGCTCGATACTGAAGGAACTCATCATACTTAGCCTGAGCAATATGAACATTATTGGGTGATCGATCAGGTGGAGCAACAGAAACATTAGGTTGAGCAACAGTTTGCTTAGTTGTTCGATTTCGAAGGGATTCGTTATATTCCTTTATAACAATAGGATCATGACTGGGTTGTGGTTGCCTGGACTATCCGAGCCTAATGATGATGTTGGTTTTCGCACAACACCAACCAGCCACCGGAACAGTGACGTTGCTGTTTTTTTTTCCCGCACGAATGCTCTGATACCATGTGAGAAATATGGGGAAAAATATTATTGAATGGTGTATTTACATGTGTGTTTACATTACTACATAAAGATCCTATAGGCACTACAACCTAATCCAAATCCAACTAGGAAAGAACATACTATTCCTATTCCAATTCTAAATAAGACTATGTAATCCTATTTCTATTCGAACAATATATAATTTTTAAATTTTTTTAATAAAAGTCTGGTCCTTCGGTGTATCGAAGTTTTGAGAACCCTACATCGAACACCGAACCGAAGAACTGAACTTTTGAAAAAAGAACATCGACACCAAACCGAAAAACCGAATTAATTTGGTTTGATTCGATTTTTCGATATTTATGCGCACCACAATAAAAAAAAATTAATTTTTTTGCCATCCCCCACCCCCCTCCATATTAAAGGTAGAATAGCACTAATCCTGAAATAGCTAATTATTCCAAAATTATTAATTTCGGGATAATTTATTTCTAACTTGGGATTAAAACGCTTTTTACGCTCAAAACGACCTAATTAGATCCTGTTTCAAGTTTGGGAGGGTTTGGAAAAAGTCTGGAATGCCTTACGAAACTGGAAAAAAAACACTTCGCCTTGGGGAGGCCTAGTCCGCGATGTGGATTGGGTGTATTTTCGGGGTTAGAAAAAAAAATCATGCACATAAACTTTTTTTAAAGCAATTAAGAATTTTTTATTATGAGTTGTGAGTTGGGGGATCTATCGGTCTATATGGGTACCCATATTTTATCCATTTTGACCATATTTGTTAAAATAGATCAACATATTTACCCATTTAGAAAATATGAGTCATCCATTAAAATAAATATGGGTTAAGTGGGTTCTTTTTGCCTTATATGGATTGAAAGTCGAAAGTTAACTAAGAATATAGTTGAAAATTCATATTTGTTGTGAGTCTGGTTTTCCTCACCCCCACCTTGTTTTTGGACTTAATGGCGTATGGTGCTATTTTTGAAGGTATCTCCCAAAGCATGTGGTCACACTCGTGGCAGGAAAGTTGTTTCCCGGGATGAAGCAATCATGAGAATAAAAGCGGCCGTTGATGCTCGAAAAGAAAGTGGATCTGACATTGTGATTGTGGCACGTACTGATGCACGCCAAGCAATCTCCCTCGAAGAAGCCCTTTGGCGGGCACGTGCTCTTGCTGATGCTGGAGCTGATGTTCTGTTCATCGATGCTCTTGCTTCCAAAGAAGAGATGAAAGCTTTCTGTGATGTCTATCCACTGGTTCCGAAGATGGTATGCCTTCTTTCCAGATTTTGCATTGACTAGCATTTTTATTGTTCTAAATAGAAAGCTTCACTGTAGTAGATATTTTTATAGAACTTGAACTGTTACACATTCTCTAAAAGTTTCATTCTCAAAGAAAAATTTCTCTAAAAGCTAGATGTTTAGTTAGTTTGTTCTGTTGCAACTTTCTTACACCTGTTCATAGTGTTGATAATATTTTGGATTTTGTTAGCTTCCTGGTTCTAGTATAGGCAAACTTGTCTTGGAGCTAAAAATGTCTTTTTCTCTTTTGTACTGGTGCTAACATGCTTTTTATATTTTGTGATATGGACTTCTTGATGCCCTTTCAATGATATTATCTTACTTCATTTAACAAACAAAAAGAAAGCTCCATGTAGTGTGTATATTCTTCTCGGTGGTGTCCTTATGCTCCATGTAGTATATATATTCTTCTTGGTGGTGTCCTTATGCTTTTGTGTTCATGATCAGGACTTTGAGTTTCGTTATATTGGAAGAACTTTCAGCACTCATTCGGTGTAAAATCTTCTGATAAAGCTTTTACAATTGCATCCAGGCAAATATGCTTGAAGGTGGTGGTAAAACACCTATATTCACTCCTATTGAACTTGAGGAACTTGGATACAAACTTGTGGCATATCCACTCTCCTTGATAGGGGTATCAATCTGTGCAATGCAGGTTAGATTTTGTACTTCATATCATCCTCTTCCTACAGAATTTTTACTCATCCATTCAGGTTTAATAGTTAGGCGCATCCTGGAAATATACACATAAAATCAATACACTTGCTGGCTATATATCAAACCAACCCAGAAATTGTTTTTTCCACCTTATATAGCAAGTATGATGGTGATCTCGTCAAAATAACTTCCCTAGGAAGGATATCACTTACCATCAACATGCGCCTTCTATTTCCCTACTCAAGGAACATCTTTTGTTCCTTCTTTTTTTCATTTTCTGTTTAAATTTAGTGATCTCCAAGTTTCTTTTACTGTTCAAAGTTGTAGTTTTTGGACTAAAGTGGAGCATGCATTGAGAACAAGGTACATAAGCAGCAGGCTATTATGCTGTGAGAGGCTGTAATTTCATTTATTTTTGGATAAACTAAGCTGATTCATTGATTGGCATCAAGAAGATGCAGAGACTATAAAGCTTAAGTTAATGCTTATGTAGTTTGTGGTTTAGAGTGTGCAGAATCAATCAAAATCCCCTTGCTTTCCTGATTTATCTACCGTTGAAGAAGTATTTGGTAACATATGAAGAGATGATTTTCTCTAAAGAACTTTTGTACAAAGGCAATTGGTGTTGTATTTAGCTTGCTTCTTTCTATATCCTTAAAGGCAAGCATATCTTGCTGAGCCTTGGAAGGGCTTCAGTAAGTCATCAAGCAGTCAGTCATTGGTTTTTTTCAGTCATTGGTTTTTTTAGTATTGTTTCTAGTTTCTATTTTCTTTTGTTTCTTCCTACAATTTCTCCGAAATGGAGATAAAACAAGACTTGAAACAAAAATAGCCGGATTTCTCCCTACATAATCAGTTTTTTAGTTGAAAAAACTCATTCTTCACTTGCCAACCACTGGCTTGAGTTATAGACCCCAGGACTGCTTGCCAAAAAAAATTTCTGCTCCACAACATTCACAAAAAGAAGTTGATCTGCTAACTCACTACTGGCATATTCAGGATGCGTTATCTGCCATTAAAGGAGGTCGGATACCATCGCCAGGTAGCATGCCTTCATTTGAAGAGTTAAAAGAAATCCTAGGTTTCAATACCTACTATGAAGAAGAAAAGCGTTATGCAACAACAAGCAGTCGACTTCCTTCTCGTAAAGGTGAACAATGTTGTCAATATAAGCTTTCTAAGTATTTGAAATGACAATTTGGATTCACATCTTGTACTGACCCAAAAACATAATTTACCCTGTTTTCACATTTTAAATATCAGGTAATTTCTCATCAAGCAGCAACGAGTATGGTGTTAAACCCGACAGTTTAGCTGATAGAGAACAGAGAAGTCAAATACCAGAGAGTCCTGTTGAGGTATTGATACCTGAGGTATATGACGAATTTTCAGGTGAGGGTACGAAAGGAGGTTTCTCAATGGCCTGGTCTCGGAAATTGAGAGTAAAGATTACTGGAAAAGATGGATTTGAAAAGCTAGATATCAGAATTCCTGTAAGTTAAAGGCCTCAGCTATCTTTTGGCTTTCAACTATGACATATGTGAAAATTGTGAGCTAAACTATTTACTAGAAACGTTTGAAGAGAATATTTAACAGTTTATGATGCATTCCGAAGGGTTCACACTGGCATTAGAGTTGGTATCGTCTTGAGGTTTACAATAAATATTTGAAAGAGCAACTCCTCTTAATCTTTTATTGAGATCAGTTTAGGTAAATCATTTTGAGGACTACTTGTTTTGATCCTCCCAATGCTTGCATCTGCGGTCTGCTTAATTTATTTTAGAAAGGAAGGCTAACTTCTGGAGTCTGTCCACTGAAATATTTCTACTGGACTCAAGCAAGGGCTGTTATGACAGTAACAGGCTAAAGATGTTGACTCTTTGGTGGGCCAAGAATCAAGTAAAATGCTTTGCATTATAAGCTATGTGGAAAGACTCTTGGTTTTGATATCAAATATAGTGAATTATAGATTCCAAGCTCCAATATCTCGACAAGTATCAATATTTGGATTTTCAAGAGAGAATAATTCGTTATTTTTGAATAACTGATATTGGTATTCGGTGCCAAACCATGTTTCAATCATTTTGTTGGAGCTGTTTTCCTCTCGGTGTGGTGTGGTGGTGGGTATAATCACTTGTGCAAAAACAGGCACAAATTCCTAAGGAGCCAGCAGAGCCATTTCTTAACTGAAAGAGGTCCAACTCATATGCTTAAACTTCAGAACCTTTTCTTTGTTTCATTAATGTTGTGATTCTTGTGCAAGGTATCGACAAGAGAAAATATGAGGTGCCTGGTTTGTTGAATTTAGAGTTACATTTGTGATATCTTTCTGTGCACTTAGGTTCATATGTGCGCATGATCAATCTCCGATACATGAAACTGTATGCTCATCATTTGTAGCATCACGTTTACTGGTTTTTCTAATATTTTGCACGCTTAATCGTCTCTTTTCCTCAGGCTGGGTTTTTGGAAGGAATCACAAACGTAGTTCCAGGTATGTTTGTTCTTTTTAAATAATTGGTAATGTTTTATTAAAGTGAGTCTTATGAACACCTTGCTGAAAAAATTGAGTACAATGTCTTTTTTTCTCTATACAGCTTTGCTAGGTGTTAATATCAAGTCTCTGTTGGATGAGGCTACTTTAGAAGAGGGGGGAGGGAAACAATTGTTGGATTTTCAGGATGCAATGGGTGACAGGATCCAAGTAATTTTGGAGTAAAGGACCTCTTGTTTCTTATTCCTGTATTTTCCCAACTAAAAATCATTTCGATGAATATATCTTTAGGCAATCAAAAATAATTGTTATTATGTGTAGGCATCAAAATTTCAATATCTACGATTTGTTAAAAAGTGATGTATATCCCTAGTTTAGCTTGCCCACCGTGATAATTTGGTCCATTGATAAGAGCACGATGCATGGTGTGTGAATCAGGCACATTTCTCAGGTTTGAACATACAATAAATGAAAGCCTGGCACGTATGTGTAGATTTTGACTTAAATTATTGATCAATTATATATAATTTATTTAAAATATCGTATAAAATAGTATTTATTTATTTATTTTATCTTGATTATCACAATTCTGTTGTTCTACCACAAAAAAAAAGTATCATATGCTCCGTATATTACAATAATATTATTGTACCGGGCGTAATTTTGTGATAATTGATTTTTTTTAAGTAGGTGAATATATGATATGTAAACAATATGCCACTATAATTCGAAGGAATTATACATTTGTGTTATAATTAGAGTTTTCTTATTTTCTGTCTCTTCTTTCTTTTCTCTACAATCTTGCTCACTTCGCTCTACAATCTTGCTTGCCTCTCTTCTCTTTTTGTCATCTCTTCCTCACTTCTCCTCTCTCCTTGTTCCTCCCTTTCTTTCTGGTTTCTTATTGCCTTATCTTTCTCAGTACAAATATAAATCACAATAATTAATATACAAACTAAATGTTAATAGTCGTATATAGAACAATTGATGAGTGTTAATAATATAATTCTCTCCAATGATGCAAAATATAAATACATATGTATTTGTTGATATAACATTGATATAAATGATAATAGTCAATTATACAAATACAAATGTTGAACTTGATACAATATTAATATAGTTGTATTCGGATACAAATTATTCATTAATATATTTGATACAACATTGAAATAAGTGATAGCAACAATCAATTACGCAAATAAAATGTTGAACTTGATAAGCGTTGATATAATTTATTCGTTGATACAAATTGTACTCAGATACAAATTGTATTTGTTATTACTGTTGTATTGAATAGTATATATACATATTTAATTACATCTATACAATTATCTAGCATACGTATAACTACAATCATTGATACATATACATATTAGTTATATATATACAATTATTCAACAGATATACAAATATAATTTACGTCACTCCTCTTTATGCCCCTTCTCTTCCACTCGCCTTTCTCCTTCCAATTCCAAATTGGCTCACTTCTCTTTTCCCTTTAACATGTAGCCATGAATTGTAATTAGCAAATTATAACTTTCACCTCTTTTGCTCCGTTAGTGATTCGAATTTACATCCTCAGGATTAAAAGGGAGGGATGATACTTATTTCGTTTATGCAATAATATTTTTAAATACACTTTTTCTTTTAAGCATGAAATGATTTAAATGAAATTATTTTTTTATATAAAAATAAACAGGTAAAAAGGAAAATATATGAAAAAAGTTAAAAGGTAAAAATAAAGCTTGAAGTATTTTTTAAATTTCAAATACATCTTCAAATAGTATTTGGAATTTCATGGTGAAATCCTAATTTTTAAATAAATTGAAAGAGTCTTTTGAAAAAAATTAAAAATTCTTGTGGCCAAATGGGCTCTAATTTTGAATAATAATCATTATTCAGATCAAAGTTGATTAAAAGAAAGGTAAAAGGACTAATTTGGCAAACCCTATAAAAAACGCTGTGAGAACTGAAAAAGCTTAAGAGGACAAACGAGTGAAGAGAAAAAAAAAAAAACCCTTACATAGAGAGCGAGCAAACCTAAACTTGAACTTTTGCAGCGAATTTCAAGCGTTCATCCTCAATGGACGCCATAAGGAAGCAACTCGATGTGTTAATGGGAGCTAACCGGAACGGCGATGTGACGGAGGTTGATCGGAAGTACTACGACCGGGAAGTTTGCCGTCTGTTTCTCTCCGGTCTCTGTCCTCATGAACTCTTTCAGCTCACTGTGCGTAACTATTAACACCGCTCTCTGTATTTCTTCGTTTACTTGTTTCCTCGTGTTTGTGTTTGTATTGGAATCCCTAGGTCATTTAGTTTTGTTTTTGGATAATTGAGAAAATTTCATTTCTGTGGAGAAAAATAGTTGAAGCTTTAGATTTGAATAGTTTTGACCTATAGAGATCTTAGTTTGTGCGTTGAAGTGTTCTCCAACTATTACGGGAATAGGGGAGAATGAATGTATACAGAAATGCTATACAGCGCTCTCTCTATCTATATGTTTACATGTTTCCTCGTGTGTGTGTGTGTGTTTGTATTTGAAACCCTTGGTTATTAGTTTTGTTTTTGGATAATTGAAACAAATTCATTTTGGTGTCAAAAAATAGTTGAAACCTTAGATTTAATTTTTTTTGCTTTATAGAGATCTTAAATTGTGCATTTAAGTGTTTTCCGACTATTACGGGGTAGGGGAGTGTCTTTGTATGCACAAATGCTATAGTGTGTTCTCTCTATCTATATGTTTACATGTTTCCTCATATCTGTGTTTTTATATTTCAATCCCTAGGTTATTTGTTTTTGGTAACTGAAAAAATAGTTGAACACATAGGATTGAAACATTTTTGCTCGATAGAGATCTTACTTTGTGCAATGAAGTCTTCTCGGTCTACTATGGGGTAGCGGAGAGTGAATATGTACTATGTGCAGCTTTGCCCTTGAGTTTGTGCAGCCTTTTTTATGCCTAGAATTTGGTGTGATTTAGAGGACATCAAAGGAGAATCTTTACTGTGTATCTAGTCTAGTTTATTCGTTGACCATGTCTGTAAGTAGATTATGCATTTTTTGTGCTTTTTGAAGGAGTTTTGGAGTTAAACAACTATTTTGTCCTATAACTGCTGGAATGGAATGATAATTAGAAGTTTTGGTTGGAAAACTTTATCCAAAGACGGGTGTTGGGAACACTCTTCTTTTGAAACAAAATTGATCCGGAACCCAGGTGATTCAATTCCTACAGTTTGCCCATTTGGCACCGACTGCTGTGTGTATTTTCTTTTGCCTCAAGCTTCTCGCCGTCATAATCACCCTTTTAGTATTCAACTGCGTGAAGAAACAATCCTTTCTTGAAATTTCCGTATTCCATATGGAAAGATGATGGGAATTTTGTAACCCCTTCAATAGCTTGTTGTAGAAGACTTCATTGACACTCTCATTCAGTGCTCACATTACTGCAGGGCATCTTACTCTGTCAATGTTTGCGTATATAGGATCTCCATAAATTTGTGGATTCAATCATTTCTCAATCTTGCAAGTTTCTTCTGAAGCCCAAGTCTATGAATTCCTCACACCTGCATCTCTTACACCTGAGTGACTAGCATTAATTTTATGTCTCGAAATGTAGAATATCGAGGAGAACACTTCTTGGATTTCCTTTCTGTCTCATACCTTTATAAGCTATCCTGTTCTTGATTCCCACATCAATAAATACTTGCAAGTATGAAGATGTGAACCAGTGAAATACAAGTTGATAATCAGTAGTGCTCGATGCTTGTAGGAAAACTGATAATATTGCTTCTATAGTATCAAGCTTTATTTATTTAATGGCAGTAATCTTTATCTAGTGAAACTAGTCAATTCTTTTTGACAGGGCGAAACCAGTAACTATTAAAGAGTCTACTCACATGCTATCCATATTAATTCGTTGAATTTGAAACATATACTATTGACAATCCTTGTTTGGGTGGGTTGGGGAGGAGGAGGGAGGGGAGTTGGAGTGGTTCAATTTTGTCCCAGGTCTCCTCCGTCTTCATTTCTTGTTTGATTATAGACTCTGACTGATTTTTTGTTTTTGTTTTAATTTATTTCTTTTTATGCAGAAAATGGATATGGGGGCATGTCCTAAGGTGCATTCATTGCAGCTAAGAAAAGAGTATCCTTCTTTGATGTGTATACTTTGATTTTTGAAGTGTTTCATACTCACGTTTTGTGTCCATAATCATTTGGAGAATTAATATCACGGCAATGCATTGGGCTATTAAGTAAATGTTTTCTTATGCCTTGATGTATGCTAGATAGCGTGGCTGTTGTCACACGGTGTTTAACTAGATTATGTGTTTTCTTGGAGATGATAGAAGCTGTTGCAATATTAATGGGGATCGATAAACATTTCTTGCTCATAAAAAATTTATTGGGGAATGAAAGGCCACTAGTAGCTGGAAGTGAGTGATCAACTTGACGCATATTAAATGTATTATGGTAGTTTTTAACAAGGATTTCATCTGAATATCATTGTCCCCCTCCTCAACGACTCCTGTGTCAGTCCAACTTCTTAGGGAGGCCTTGATTTTTTTTTTCTAGTTGACATATATAAATTGAATAACTATAATATACTCAAAAGTAATCCTACTAGTGAGGTATGGAGAGGGTAGGATGAATGCAAATATTATGAAGCAAGAATGTAAAGAATGCAAATTTTTAATGGAAAAAAGATAATATAAAATTAGGATAATAAAACCTGGCTCAAGAATTTGAGAAGTTGATATAATGATATCGAAATAATGTTGCTAGGAATTTCATAAGTTGATATGATGATGTTGAAATAGCTTTCGAAATTTGAAGAAAATGCCACAAAAAGAAATTTGATCGACAACAACAGATTTTGCATAATGGAGAGGGTTTGACCATTCAAGAGATTTCTTTATATTCACTAATAAGAGAATAAAAATATTGAAATGGGAATGAAAAAGGTAAATATAAGAATAGTAATACAGGTTTATGTTAATTGTCAAGATATAAATGAGGCAACAAATAGGTAGCAATGTAAGAAAGGATATTAGTGTTACCTAAAATTATTTCATTTCTTAATTATTCCAATAATCCCTATGTTTAAATAAGGTTAAAAATTATTATTTTTTCTATCCGAAAAGTTCATTTCAAAGTTATTGTGTGTGAGTATACATGTATTTAGTGGTCTCATAGTTGAGCCGGCCCTGAATCTTATCTAAACCACCAAAAAAAGAGAGAAATTTACGGGAAATGTCATTATCTAAATAAATAAATAAATGGACAAGAGATGTTGTATTCTTTGGTCAATGTTGCTTCTTGAATCAGTAAAAATTTAGTACCATGTGGCTTAACTTAACCTTGTCTAAGATATGAAGAAGCAAAAGCAAAAGGTGAGGATAACTATGACAGGGACTTGGAGGATTTAATAGATAGGCTGATTGTTGAGTGTGACCGGAAAATAACTAGAGCCCTTAAAAGGCTTGATGAGGAGGATGCCAAAGCTGCCATTGCCATATCAGTATCTGAAGTTACCCTGGTAATTGTCAAGTTTGGGCTCCAAGTTCATTATTTGCTTTCGCTGGTCACTGTTACTTCCTCTTTGCCCTTTCCTTGCCTACTAGTCATTGTTACAAGTGTTTTCAACTTGTCTAATTTGTAGACTCCAGAGATTGATGAGTTGTCAAAGCAAATTAAAGAGAAGTTGAAAGAAGCTGACATATATGGTAAGTTCTTCTAGATATTGCTGATCACCCGAATGCCGGGTGAAGGTACCTTTAACAAGTTGTGCAAGCATGACTATGTAGCCTTGATTGGTTATTTGTCATTGTAAGGTTGCTCATATTTTACTTCTTTTTTTGTTGCTTTTATACATAACTGACAAGTCAGCTTGCCAATCTATATACCTCTTTGAGCATACAGAGGTCAAGGGAGTAAACTAGACTTGATGATTGCTGGTGATATTATAAGATTCATCATTACTTTGTCTGATAAATTTAAGCTGGAGTACATTTTAGTTTCATTCTTGGATCTATGCTGGTGTATTACGAACTCAGCTAACATATTAGTCATGGTAAATTTGATCAACTGTGGTTTCAGGTAACTAATTGTGAAGTGCTAATTATTTCATGGAATTTTCTATATGGTGAAAAAACTGAATGGTTCTCTTTGAGTTGGCCAAGTTCTTGAACGATCTAACTTCTCTGCAGATCTTGAAGGTAAGACAGATATGAAAATTCGAGCTTTGGAAGAGGTTGAAGAACTCCGGACTAAGAGAGCAGACAAACAGGTATCAAGGGACCTTAGAGATGTTAAATTTTACTTTACCAATCAGTCAACTCGGCAATAATTAATGACATTGCTATACTTGACAGTTCTCATGGTAGTGTGCAGAACTTATAGTTTCTTTTTTCTAATGGCAGTCTATGCTTCTTTTGGATGCGTTCAACAAAGATCGGGCATCTTTGCCACAGCCACTTCAGAATGCTCCACAGTTAGCACCCTTGCCTGCATCTACTCCAGATCCTCGCATACAGGAAATGATAAATGAGAAATTGAAGAAAGCAGAAGATCTTGGTATGTTGAAATCTAAATAGTTTTAAATTGGCATTGCTTACAACATCCTCCACTTTTGCTGCAAGACTATAAATCACTTTTTCATGTTCTTTATATGAAATAGAATATCTTCAAACATCATTGCTGCACAATTGTTTGTTCCCCTTGAGATCAGAGGAGCCATAATTATGTTGCAACCTATGCTCATTCCTATTCATCTGGTTCCACCTTATTGAGGGATCATCATACACACACACACACACACACCGCACACCGCACCCACCCCCCTCTCTCTCTCTCTCTCTTTTTTTTGTTTTAAAAAAAAGCCATCATCAGAGGTTGTGAACACTGGTGTGTGTGGGTTGTGCTTGGCCTATAAAGTTCATTATCAAATCTCTATGCAAGATTTTGTTACTCTTATCTCAATTTTATGATGAAAATGCATTAATGGGAGGCATTTTCATCTGCACATATTCTTTGATTAGTGATTAGTAAAGGTATATGTTAATAAAAGTTGTGATAGAAGTGATTTAAGCAAGATGAAAGCATTTTTTTGTTTTAAGCCTCAAATGAATGTTGCACCAGAATTACTTTATGATATCTGCTCTATCTAAGCAATAAAATATGCCCAGAATTATGGAAGCTGAATGCTGATTAATACACCTTCTACAGTTTCTTGCTACCATTGTTGCACTTATTTTTTGTGAAATGATCTAATTTATTGAAAAGAGACTGTATAGCAGCGTTGCTTTTCCTCAATGTTTTGTTTTTATCTTACATTGTTCCCTTAACCTGGTATCTAGGTGAACAAGGGATGATTGAAGAAGCTCAGAAAGCATTGGAAGAGGCGGAAGCTCTTAAAAAGGTTGCCAAACAGTTCTGTTTGTTTTTCAATTGTGCTTGATTATAACTTTTTAGTGTTCAAATTGCCCTTCTTTCCGTTATTAAATTGTTTTGGGGCTCAAAGCACTTCCCTTCCAGTCTGGCTACATTTAACATTTGTCTCCTTGATATGCCTGTCTACCTCATTCAGCTGCCTGTGAGGCAAGAACCTGTTCAGGATTCCTCAAAGTACACTGCAGTTGATGTGCGGATTGTAAGTCATTTTTCTAGCTCTGATAAGCATTATTTGCTGTTGTTTCTCTTCATTTATAAGTTTATATAAGTGCTGTCACCGAATTTAATCTAAATAAATAGTAATCTTACTTTAAAAACTTATTCAGAGGATTCCTTGTGAAAAAAGGTCATATCTGATCCGAAAGTATGGTAGTGGGTAATAGGTATAAGCAGATGTTTGACACCCTCCTCTTTATAATGAGAAATACTGTTCTCTAAATCTTGGTTTTTGATCATTCCTTTTCCAATTTACTAGCGATCAGTGAGGTTTTGATGGCAACAATTTATTTTGAAATAAATAATTGAGAGTGGTTGTGGTTTTCTCACTCTTAGTTTGATGTGTTGTGGAATATTAAGACACACATTAATACATTAAATATTACTTGAACAATTTATAGAATATTCATTATTAAGTATTACAAAAGATTAAGCTCAAGAGTGTATTTACTATGGGAATCATGGTTCAGATCCCCGTAAAGGCAAAAAAAGCTAGTTGAATTTTCTCACATGCTTACGTTTTGTTGTGGTGATAGAGTTACCAATACCCATGTCATTTGGGTGTAGTAGATACTTATGAATTAGTCAAGGTGTCTAGCCATCAAATTTATGAAAAAAGATCTTACATAATATCAAGATGGGGCTTTCTATGGGAGAGAACATGTGGGGATAAGCAGTTCCACTTAGTATATCAGGAGAACATTACATTGGGGTATAAAGGGGAAAGATCTCTCAATTAGACCTATTGGGTAAATGGTTTTGAAGAATAGAGATTGAGGAACATGTTCCAACTTCTAAGAGAGGATAGAAGTGTGGAGTTGTGGAAGGGGATGTAGGATTGACAATATCAGCTCCATTTAGGTGTGGACTATGGAGGAATGTTATGCAAGGGTGAGGATTTCATCAACATTATAATGTTTTAGGTTAGTAAATGGGAATGGAATCAACTTTTGGAGTCGCAGATGGTGGTTAGAATATACTGTGGGACTCTCATTCCCCCAACTTTTATGGTGTCTTGAGTCCAACAGTAGTATGACTAGTTCGGCGGTTACAAGAGGTGGGTTGGGGGAGTTAATGGGGTCATTGTGGTAAGGAGAAACCTTTAGGACTGGGAAGTAGGTTAATTCAAAGGCATGGTTGAACTGCTTTACAAGCAAATCATCACACACTTGTCGTGATTACTGGAAATATGAATGAGAAGAGTGGATTACTTTTAGTTAAGTCATATTATCATGAGCTTTTAGTAAGGGAGGAATTGGGTTTCTGCACTTACTGGTTTGTTAAGAGAGGAACTGAGTTTCTGCGCTTTTAGCAATTGAGGATTTGAGAAAGAGGAGGATTGTACATATTTATCAGTTGGTGATTTATGTGCAAATGCTCAACTGAAGATGTGGACCACCTCATCCTATATTATCAGGTGGCAACCTGCACAACACACCTGGGATCTCAGATTTTGAGATGTTTCCGCTGAAATTGGGGATGCTGGGTATTTAGAAAAAAGAAAAGAACAAAGACCGTGGGCCGTTAGCACTCATGTAGATCTAGAAGATTTTAAAGGGATAGAGAGTGATTGTATAATTGAGGATAGCCCTCCCGTTCCTAGATTTTTTTGCACCCATGAGGTTCCTGTTTGTATAGAAGATTGTGTATCGTTTGTGGAGAATATTATTTTGTAGATTTCTACTTTCTGATATTAGTATGCAATGTATTCTTTTATCATTAATAAAGTTATTTATCTTATAAAAAAGGAATATCACCAGTGTATAAAAAAGAATATCACATAAGCTAGACCCCACTTGTCGGATTTCAGCGAGTATGTTGTCGTATACATTATCAGAATATTCTCTATTTCCATCAATCTCGGATGGAGCCAAAGATTGACTATTTTTTGGCCTTGGAGTATGATGGAATAAAGTGAAATGG
>JAOTQJ010000091.1:23692071-23707788 GCA_025642045.1 Solanum sejunctum
AGGCTGCGTACATCCGACCCCCCCTCACCCCGCGATGAGCGGGAGCCTTTTGAGGCACCGGGGTATGTTGTTGTTGTAATTAAGAAAATCTATTTACTTCATAGCCTGGAGAATAATTACCTACGGTACTGTTTATAGGCCCAAGCCTGAATTAGGAGCCCTTTCTAGCTGTTAACAAGTCAATAAGAAGCTCTCTCCTTTTTGATACTTTCTGATGATAATGATACAGTTTTCTAGCATTTCTTGAAAAAAATGGACTATTAAGAATCTCTTAAGAACCCAAGTTAAATAAAGAACTGAGAGTGTTTTCGCTGCGATTTGAAGCACGAAAATGATGCCTCAAGTGGGCACATATATGTATGAGTGAGCAGACAGAATCTGTAAAGGGTGTTGTTTGTTGCTGTTCTTGCCTACATTCCTGCCGAGGAATCTCAGGATGTGGTCTTGATATTAATTTACTATCCCTGACATGTAAATTACAACTTTTGCAGACTGATCAGAAGCTCCGTGTCTGCGATATTTGTGGAGCTTTCTTAAGTGTTTATGACAGGTAAATGCTCCTCTTTCCGTTTCATCCTTCGGAAGATTTTCCAACTAGCTGTTTAGGAAAAGCAAAAAAAGCTACCTTGAAGTATTGTGTGCTTCAGTTTTTGACATGGTGATTGTACCTCCTTGTCACCAGCAGGCTTTTTTGGGCCCAGTTTTTCGAGGATAAACTTTTGCCGCTAAATAATGTGCGTCTTTTCTGTGTTTATTTTTTAATCATGTTATGTTTTGCCAGAAAGTTATGAGGGCAATTTCATTTGCTGTTATCTATACAATTTTGCTTAAAACTATGGGACATAGTACTTGAAGGTCCAGCTGTCCTCACTTTTCTTCTTCTTTCCAGTGATCGTCGCTTGGCTGATCATTTTGGAGGAAAGCTTCATTTGGGATACATGCAAATCCGTGAGAAATTAGCTGAACTTCAGGTAAAGATATCTACTTGAAGATTTCTCATATTATGTTGCTGTGTAGGTTCCCTATTGATTTACAAAATTTGTAACTTGACGAGGATGTTGCAAGGTGAGACTTGGGTTGATGTTCTATTTAAGTTTTAAAATTGATCAAGTCAATTAAAGAAGGGAAGAATAGGGATTATCATTCTGTACTTCACAATTTTGTTCTTTGATTATGTATTCATTGCAATCTCACTGGGACAACTGTGGGAGTTTGTGATATGCTTCATTTGTGCTTTCTCAATGATGAATTGCCAGGAAGAAAGAAACAAGAAGCGGAAGGCAATAGAAGAAGATAGGAGGTTGGATCTCCTCTTGTGAAATGCTTATTCAACATTCTTTACTGTATCTACTTTTGCTTTTACCGTCTTATCTTTAAGTGCTCAATATTACTATGCAGATCTAAAGAAAGGAGAAGCAGAGAACGTGATAGAGAATCAAGCAGGGATAGAGTTGATAGCCGTGACGCGGGGAGAGATTATGATCGCAGGAGTAGAGATCGCAGCTATGATCGCGAGCGTGAAAGACACAGAGAGCGTTCTCGGAACTATGATTCAAGAAGTCACAGGAGATCACGTTCACGGTCAAGAGAAAGGTCAAGGGATTATGATCGCCACAGGTTATTTTTTTCATCGATCACATTGCATCATACATATAGAAATAGACCCCTGCGATGTAAAATTGATTGTATACGTGAAGAGACGTAGTTTCAATATCATTATCACCTTGGTTAGCAAATATAGGTATCATGCACACACTATTGTATGATCTTACTATGCAGTTGAGGAAAGTTTCAATATTCACGACAGTTTGTTTTCTTTCTCCAGGCGCTATGATCGCTACTAGGTGAAAATTGCTGTGGCATGGTGGGTTGAAATCCTCGTGTCTTGACTTGGTGGATGTTTGGTACTCTGTAGTATCTAGGAGATGATGTCATATATATACTGCTGTTTTTGGATTATGAAGTGGTAGGTGAAGTTTGATATTTGTTCTCCAAAATGACATGTACTTTTTATGCTTTAGCTAGTGTTATGACAATGCAAAGTTTCTGCATGTTCTATTGTAACACCCTTTGAGATTTGCACCTCTTATGGAGATAACCCATTTAAAAATTCCCAGGCTTGTTTTTCCGCCAACATGGGCGATTTGTTTGTGGAAGATTGTGTCATTTATTTGCAAGTGACGAATGAGTGGGTGTTTGGATTGGCTTTGGAAGTGTTAGTGAACACAAAAAAATGTTTCTAGGTAATTTCTTTATGTTTAAAAAGTACCAAAACAAAGTCAAGAAACAGTCCCAACTTATAGTTGTTAACTTAGCCACTTAAAAGAAATCAATTCAAAGACCGCGTTTCTAACTAAAATGCAACATAAGTCTTTGGGTTGACCCCAAGGAGTAGTAACTAAAATGCAACACAAGTCTTTGGGTTGATTCCAAGGAGTAGAAATATTTGTTCTCAAACGTCAAACAATTCTTATCGTTTGATTTGTGGGCAGTTTGAAGGAGATTTAACTCGAGTTAATACCTTTTTCTAAAAGAGAACCTTGGTTAATGAAATTAACTAAGATGTTAAGCTCAGAATTTTTCCACTAATAGCAATCGTAGACATATCCTATTTTTAACAAGCTGAGAATATCATATTTATCCTGTCTTGAAATATAGTACTAGCATTATTGATTTTTCGATTCACAATTTATTGGGAGAAAAGTGAAATCAACTTATGATATACTTGTTGTGTAATCTTTATTATTTACCTATTTCTTGTTTGAACGGATTTTTAATGTAATGAGTAATTGACATTGTATAATTAGCGGTAGGATATACAAAATTGAATATGTTTGAAGTTGTGAATGTATCAAGAGACGTTGAGGGGCAATGCAACACAGTTGATGGTGCTTAACTTTTCGTTATGACAAATGGTACTTGACAATACATACAAGTTAATATATCCACAAATTTTACCCAATTCATCAAAGGCTATATTTTTATTTTTTTCATGACCGTGCAAAGCGTGGGGGCAACTTCACTAGTTCAATATACACAATTGGAATTTATACTTAATAATATCGTCATTTCTTCTAATATACCTTCATCATTTTTAGTATTTTTTTCGTTCATTTTTAGTTGTCAAAAAAATTTTAATTTAATTTTTATATTTACTTATCATTTTTAACAAATCAAAGTAGAATAATCTTTTTTCTAATATACCTTTACTATACTGATAATTATTTTTTTAATGAATATATTAAGTAAAAATTTGACAACGAAAAAAAGTGAACCAAGGGAGAAAGTTATGTGTCGTATATAAAATTAATTCTTTTATTAATGTTGTGGAAAACAAACAAAAATTATTTCAGTTTCCACGTCATCTAAAATTGGTGCAACGGGGCCCACATGCTGACTTGTTTAGATCAACTGTTCCAAATTCAAAACGACAACGTTTTAATCACTTCTCCATTATCTCCACACTCTCTTTGGATTCATCGACGCACTCTGTTTCCCTCTCTCTTCTCTCTCTGAATACCGGCGAGCAATATGACGACGTCGTTCGGAACAAAGGCGACACCGGCGGCATCTGCTTCACCGGCAGTATTTCTGGGAAAAGATGCTCCTAAGTCATTGACTTTATTACCTTTCTGCCATCGTCGCCATTACAATCCTTTACATGCCAAATTATCTATCACGCCCAAACTCCGATTCTCCTGTAAGGTATTACTATTTCTCTACACTTTTTCCTCCTTATTTCACTTTGCTTTAATTAATTTATGTGTTTACGGCTCTCCATGTATGGAAATATGCCTTTTATTTAGATTCAATGGGTTTGGAATTACTAGGATTTGTTAAGTGCATACAATTTGAGAAAAAGTGCACTCATATATCTAGTTAGCACACTCTCAGGTGGCAGCATAAATCAAGCCATGTTTTTTTTTTTCGAAATTACAACATAGTGTAATCTCACATGCGAGGTCTGGGAGAGTAGGATGTATGCAGGCCTTACTTCTTTCTTTGTGGGGCTAGAGAGGTTGTTTCTGATAGACCTCGGCTCAAAGGTAGTGTATACAGAACGTGACTGAAAGAAAAATAATGACAATAAAACAGTAAGATAAACAGAACAAATGAAGCAACATGTAGCAGTGAGAATTGAAGAACACATTAGCAGAATAGGCTAGGAAAAGAAAAAAAATCGCGATTGATGTTTCAAAATTATTTGTATGTGGTTTAGTTATGTAGGTAAAAATAATGGTATGCCATGCATGATCGTTTATTATTTTGTTATACGGAGCAGGATTCACAATTTTGAATGGAGATGCAGATTACTACTGCAAATGCTAGTGTAAATATACTAGAACAACATCTATTACGTCTTAATCACGAACTAGTTTGGACTCCGTAATGTTTATATACAATAAACTACCCTTCAGTCCGAAACTAGTTGGGGTCGACAATCAACATACTTTTAGAAATGATTTTCACCTATACTATATAGTTTGAATTGAGGTTACTGCAAAAGGGTGTATTCGCCGATGGTTATATTTAGATTTCTCAGTATAATACCATATCTTTTGGGTCTGCCTTTGCTTGTGAAAGTTGATGTGACACACATAAAAAAAGATCCAAGATGAAATTATAGCTGGAAATGGAAAGGATACCTTATTTGTTATTTTAGATGCAATGAATAGAGTTTATCTAATTAATAGGTTAAAGGTTTCATCTTTAGTAACTTTGCGTCAAGGTATTCTCTTTTTATTTCTTCTGCTGTTCTATTTTCTGCTTTGTCGTTAATATTGACGAGAAAAGAGTATCAGAGACCTTTATTAATGATTTTTCCTGAGTCAAGGAAATTGACGAAGTAAACAGCAACAAAAACTAGTTTAGAGTTATTTCATAATCCTTCGGGATGGCCCAGTGGTTTGGGCTTGGGGCTTCCATGTTGGGGTCTCATGTTTGAAACCCTTTGCCCGCGAAAGCAAAGGGTTTGCCTTCTGGGTCGAGCTCGTCGCACCGAGCTTGCCTAGTGCTGGTTACCTCTCCTATGTGGTTTGCGAGCTATTGCATTGGGGCGGGGGTTTACCCTGTGTGCACCCAAAGAGTAGCGGCTGCAGGTTTCCCTTGTCATAAAAAAAAAGGGGATTTGTTTCATATTTTGGAAAATAATAAATAAAACTGAAGAGCTGCATTTGTATCAACATTGCCATTGCAGCAGTGACAGAATCTGAGATTTGCAGTCAGTGGATACAAAATGTGTCCTACATATGCACAAGCATAAAGTTTTACACATATTTACTTATGATTGACCCAAAGCTTCAATTGAATCCATTGAACCGCCTTTCGATCTGCCTCTGCCATGAAGTATCTTCTTTTCTCGGCAGGTTTTCTGTTACTATGAAGACCCTATAGTATTTCATTGGCAATCTTGTATTAATTGTAGTGATATAATTCATTTGTTGAACTTTTTTCCTGATCGGCCAAGGTATTATTTCATTGATGAAACAACACTAAGATTTTGTTAATATGTACCAAAAAACCACTTATACATTCCCTTAATTCTGAATAAATGTAATTCATTTCATAAACTTGAAAGAATCATTCACAGCTGCAGTTTGGATCATTAATATGATGGAAGGAAATTACCCTCTTAAGAACATTATGTAGAATTAAAATATTGTTTTGAGTGCATTGCTTTTAAAATTAGTTAAACATTAAAGAGCTTCTCTTATCACTATGCGAGTAGTTGATTCTGCAGCACTTACTGCAACTATTAATGAGTTCTTCTCATCTTCTTTTTTCTTCTTCTGGAAAATGGTGATAGATGTTACAATATGCCAAGAACTTGTCATAAGAAAGAGATTTTTGGACAACCAGCCCCAGTAGCCAAGTAATAACCCGTGTATCTCGTTTAATGGAAGAACCAAAGCACAAATCGCCATTTCCCAAAGACATCTGAGATGTTTTGCCATTTTTACTAGTACCAAAAGAAGAAGACTGATGTGGTTATAATCTTCTCTTCCTTTTTTTTTTTGTAGGGTCTACATTCTAGTTGGAATCATTCATCTGTAGCAAGAGCCCAATTGAATGAGGTAAGATTCTTTCAATGGTTTTCATTTGAGGAATTCTTTCAAATATTGTAACCTTCATGAAAACCCTTTTGGGACTATCTTTTGCCTTCAGGTTGCTCTTGGTGGATCTTCAAATGATGCAGCTACTCCTACCAGCCAGTCAGAGGAGGTGAAATCACCAAGTGAGACTTCATCTGCCACTTCGGTATCAGAGGAAGCAATATCTAACTTTATTAGCCAAGTTTCAAGCCTTGTCAAGTATGCATTCCCATTTGTTTTCACATCTCTGGAGAGACTTATCATCAATAATAATGACAGAGTGTTCTTCATGCAGGCTAGTTGATTCTAGGGATGTTGTGGAGCTGCAGTTAAAACAACTTGATTGTGAAATCTTAATCCGTAAGAAGGAGGCACTACCACAATCACCTTCTCCCGCTCCTGCACAAGCTCCAGTTATGCAATCATATCATGCGCCATCTGTACAATCTAGCGCACCTCCCCCCCCTGCACCTGCTCCTCCTCCAATTCAAGCGCCTGCACCTTCTCCAGCTGCTGCAAAGTCAGCTGATTCGTCTCTTCCACCACTCAAATCCCCAATGGCAGGGACACTCTATAGAAGTCCAGCACCCGGTGAACCAGCATTTGTCAAAGTAATGCATATCCATCTTTTATGTAATAAATTCGAATATGGAAACCTTAAAGATTAGAAAAAAATTAAAGTTTATGGTTTGATGCGCTCTCTCTAATGCATTTGGTTCCATGATATGCGTTACAACAGGTCGGAGACAAAGTGCAGAAGGGTCAAGTTCTTTGCATTATTGAAGCGATGAAGTTGATGAATGAAATAGAGGTAACCTTTTCCTTTGGCTATTGCCGTTGCTTGCTACATTGTTCTCTGGTATTTATTTGAGACCTCTGTTTCATGACTTTTAACTATTTTTAAGTTTATATATCTGCTTTTAAATTGATGGCAAAAAGATTGTGTTACTTTTTAACTACTTTTAAGCTTACATATCTGCTTCTAAATTGATGCCGGAAAAATTTTGTTCTTACCTGCACAACTTTTAGAAACGCATAGAACCAAATTGAAATTATGATTAGCCATTGTCTGCTCATTCATCAAATAAACTATTTATTCCAGTGTGGAATAAAAGTTGCATCAGTTCATCATAACACTCAAAAAGATGCAGGAATGAAGATTTCATTTGATTTCTAATGTTTAAACCTGCTTTGTTATATACAAACAAAAAATGAAGTCCCCAAAGGGATGAACTAGTGATAGAGGCATGAGAGGTCCCAGTTTCTCATTCTAGCTACCACATTTATGTGACCCCATGCTCTAGCCTTATGAATAGAATTACTTTGGGAACTATACCTGTGGGCTGTCCAGGCTGCACAATGTATTAGGGTGTGTGTGCGCGAGCTAGCTTTACACAAAAAGCTTTTGCGTTTGTTATTGTACCATCTAACACCTCCTTCCCAAAACTGATGTCCATTGGTTTTGCTAGAGCTTGCAAATTTGTAAAACAAAACTAAACAGGAGAAATATTAAGTATCTTTAAATATATATGTTTCTACTCTACTAGTCTTGTTATACGCACTTTCAAAACGTGTATCTCGTTTGATAACAAACAACAACATACCTCGTTTGGTAACAAATATTACAGATAAAAATTAAATTTAATTATGAACTTATAAAAAGATAAATAATTCACTACAAAAGTAATTTTAATAAATTATTTATTTACAAAGCTCATGTATATAGAAATCTATCACTAATTAGAACCATGGTAGATTAGAATTTTCCTGGCTGCCGGATATTTTCTTGATTCAAATTAGGAAGAAGGAGAAGTCTATGAAATAAGAAGACTTAGGAGTCTTTCCATGGCTAGAAGTAATTATTTTATCACTTCTTTCCATATACTTTAAAAATTAATATTATAAATATAATTAAATAATAATTTAAAGAAAATAGTGAAAAGACAATTTTATCTAAAGCAGAGTCTTTTAATGAAGGACAAAAAGTTCAATTTAAAAAAAAAATGAAGGACAAAAAGTTCAAACAACATTCTAAGGGTCTTCACACTTTTAATATAGTATAGATATAGAGATATATCGAAAAATTTATATTTTTCTATTCTACCAAAAAATTTTAGATTTATCTAATTATATTATTAGTAGTAGTGAAGGAAGGTGCCTAAAGGATTCTGAGGGTTTTGATGTATGGTGCACAGACTTAGATTTATATTCTTGTAGTGTCACTTCTGGGCTTGTGGACATCGTGTTGTTTGGGTGTGCTGGATGCTTAAACTTCATTGATCTTGTCCTTTTTAATTATATAGTTAGTTGATCTAGTTTGGACATGTAAGGTTTTGTTATGAAATGTACATAGTTTTTGGGAATACCTTTTTCTGTGGTTGAAGTTCATCTGGTAATTGGGATAGTAACACTTTAACAGTCGTTGTAGACTTAGCAACATCCTTTGGTGCTATCCTAAATTACAACACCACATACTGTATGTGATCCCACAAGTTCGGGGTAGGGTGGGGTGCACGTAGACCTTACCCCTACCTTGTTTGAGGTAGAGAGGTTTTTTACAAAGACCCTCAGCTGAAGAAAGCAATAACAAAAACGATCCTAAATTATGTTCTTTAACTTATCAAAAACCCTCTGCTTTGTTCAGTATTTTTTTTATACTGCATTATTCTCTTCATTATTATGCATTAAATAGATGCTTTTGTATGACAATGAAAAAAGGATGAATTGGCAATTGGCATCTGTTAGAGGGATTAGTCAATCAGTAAAGTCTTCTTTTCATGAAGATGAGTATATGTCTTAAGTGGTCACTAAGGTAATCCTTTTGGTAGGATGTGAACACAGTTTCTTGCAATTAGCTTTCAATTAACTCAGGCTACCAATATTAAAGAAGTTGAGGGGACTTGTTGTTCCTTGAAATGGTTGAAGCTGGTGGATTTAGAAATACGAGAAAATCTAAATCTTGTTAGAGAACCATAGCTGCTTCTTTTTTAAAAAATAAAAAATAAAAAAAGACAGATTAAGAGGATATGTGGAGTAGGCAATGTTTATTATTGTATAACTGTACTGGGAATCGATAAGTTTATATGTTCCATAACCCTCTCATTCTTCGTTTTCTAACATGTTGGAAGTTTTATCTCTGCTGAAGTTGCCATGTAGACACATGCCAGTTTCAATAAAATGCTTGTAAATTCGGTTTGTGCTTTCTTATGTTGTGCAATTATGTAGAGGAGTATAGATCAGTAATCTCTTTCGATGTCTATCTGCTAATTCTCTTAGCATATTCATCAAAAATCGCCCTCTAAACAAGTTGCAGAAACTTTATGTCCCTTGGCCTCATGTTGCAGAGAATCCTTTCTTGTCGACCTGATGTAATTTTGTGGAAACTAGTGGTAGACTATAGTTATGACTGATGTCGCTATTTCACTTGCGTCATCCCACGTCGAACTAATAGTTGCATCAAAGCTTGTTCCACTGTATGTGATACTTGGAAGACATTAGAGAGTTGATGAGAGAATTATGATAGGAAACCATGGGGTGATTCTGTTAAAGCATTCATTTGTTTCTTCACTCAAAGACGACATTAAGTCCATTGACTCCCTGATTTTGCCTATGCTTTTTCTAGTTCCATAATGACAAATTTAGGATCAAACATGATTTTCTTTATTTCAGTTTCTTTTAGTTTGTTTTGTTAAGAAAATGGGCCCAGCCTAATTAAATCCCAAAAGATATTTTAAGAACGTTGCACAACACCATATAAGGATACAATAATCCCATTCCTTCAGTAGATGTAGGAGGATCTAACACCCTCCTCCCTCACGCTCTAGCTTGGTTAACTGGAGCATGAATAACGTAAATCAGGTTGGAAAAGGATGAGCCTGACTGGGATCTGATACCGTGTCAATGAAATGGACATTGCCCCTAAATTAGCTCATGGGATGAGAATTCCATACAAGAAGACAACCTGTTCCCTCTGCCAATTTGTGGCATTTTAAAATTATCCTTGGCTAAATTTGACTGCTATGCTCTATCTGTCCCCTTCAGGCTGATCGATCAGGAACCATTGTTGAGGTCATTGCTGAAGATGGAAAACCTGTCAGTGTTGATACTGTGAGTTTCTATACTAACCTAATTCAACTATTCAGTTTGTTAATACCATTTCCTTCCTAACATTGTATTTATCTCTCTGCAGCCTCTGTTTGTCATCAAACCATAGAACCATTCAAGTAAGACCCAGTAAACAATGTGTAGAGGAACTCGGAAGGTGTTTACTTTGGGATTATGATATCTTGCAATATTTTAGTTTCAGTGAGTATGTTAGCAATGACAGAGTGATGGAATTTAGATGATTCCTGTTAACACTCATTAGGAGAGTTTTATGTTTAATCTGAGGTATTCTTTGGCATTTTATTATGGATTCAGGCTTACTTTCCTTCTTTTTTTTCTTTTTCCTTTTGTTGACATATTTATGTGAGGTTTGTACCTTAATGACAATCTTATCAAATTAAGGATTGTATGCAGTTGGATTATTTAGCCCCAAGCTTTTTCTACATTGTTTAATGACTTAATCATTGCCTTGGAAAAGAATCATCCAAAATGGTTATAATACAGTACTTATAATTGCTAGTACATCTAAAATAATTTCATTTTACTTTGCTCATGTTGACTCGGCAAAGCTCGTAAAAAAGCTTTTATAAGAATTATATTTTACTAAACTGACATATTTAAAAAAAGTCTTATCATTTCCCTTGACATCATATTGGAGGTTGAAATTCCTTGCCAGCAAAAGCAAGGGACGAGTTCGTCTCCCAGGCTTGCCTAGCATGCTATTGCTCAGTATACAAAAGGTAGCGGTGACGGATTTTCTTGTCGAATATGGGTATTTAGCTTTTTGATTATTCTTCATGGAAAAATAACACACAGAGCAAGGGAGAGACTTTAACAAGGCAAGATCTATTGCAATGCTGCAGACAAATACATCACTTCCATTTTTCTCTAATGAGATTTCATTATCCACGGCTATACACTGAGTTTAGTTAGAACTAATTACGACACTCATAAACATTATCTGCTTCATATTTAAACAAATGAACATAAGAAATAATAGGAAAAAATTAATATTAACTTGAACGCACACCCTCAATTGCTGCTACTAAATCATCAAGTTTTGCTCCAGTGACTTCTTTAACGATCTTATTGTTCTTCAGAATCTTGAAAGTCGGAACCACCTTTATGCCTAGTTCCTTGGCTAATGGCTGCCAAAAATTATCACATTGATCAATTCTAGTGTGTGTTGTATTGTTTCATTAGAAGGGGAGGTGATTTAAAGAATACATACCTTGTTGTCCTGGTTACAGTCCAGTTTCAGAAAGACCACATCGTTATATTTCTTCGATAGCTCTTGAAACTTTGGAGCGATCACTTTACAAGGACCACACCTGCAGGTGGATTGGAATCAGAAATTACAAGACAAAGGGAGAAGACACTTCCATTACTGACGATAAAAGTAAGGTCCAGAAAACAACTAGTTCAAAATTCAAAGACACATTCAATTGAGTAAATCATATATCAGACAGGCGACAATGCATGGCAATGACAAGAGGGCATGAATAACCCTCTTATACATAGATTCTTTCTTCAAATCCTACACTTGAAAGCATAAAAAACACTTCTTCCAATCAATTGATCATTCATTAGTCTGCAACAGTTGTGCATGCAATATTTTATATTCTGCTTTCTTAAAGATGAATACACGAATATCATTTCATGAAGATAAATACTGAAAGTCCGTTGCACTAATTTGGTGTTCCTCTGCGTTGTATTTCCTTCATCACACTGTAATATGTTGGCACATGGGAAGCGAAGCCTGTGAGGCTTTCATTTGTGAGGTGTAGAGCTATGAATGATAGCAATTTCAGTTCTGAATAAATATACCAATACCCACCTAGGTAGAATCAACGCCATCTACAAAACAATTTTGGCGACAGCATAAACTTATAGAACTGTCAACTACCAGTTAACATTCTTTCTGTTACAGCCAAATAAGATTTTACTACATACATTCCATAAGGTCAAGAGAAAGCATAGTCAACTGAAATTCCTTAAGCCAAGAAACCAGCAGGCATAAATAACGCTTAATTCCTTTTTTTATTAAGATTAACACAAAGTGATAAATATTTCTTTATGCTTGTTCCTGAAGTATAAAACAGTCGAGAATTTCTTACCTCATATGGCTCAGCAGTCAATTCTTTTGGCATCCCATTTTGATCTATACCATATCTAAGGGGATGGATCGGGATTAAAAAATTTTCCATTTTCATCCATTAAATAATATTTCAATTTAATCACTCACTTATTTTATCTAATTTATATCTAATTTATTTTTCTGGCTTGGCAAGCACTGACAGAACCGGAAGCACCCCTTCTTCTCAACTATCTATCAATCTCAATAATCACTTCAATTAGGAGGGAATGATTGATGAGAGGCTAATCCAAGCTAACCATTAAATTTTGAAGATAACTTTCTGTTACAAGTTGTCCAATAAAAGAGTTCATCTCCATACAATATTTAAACTAATCAGCTTAATTCATTTTCCTACTCCACAACCTCTCAAACTGTGGTAGTAAAGCAATCTTATCGCCAAATGCACAGACTTATTTTTCCAAATAGTGGAATGAAATGAGAACTACAACATTTAAGTTCAAATAATTTCTTCCTGAATATCTGATTAGTTTTCCAGTGGGAATGATATGACAACCAGATCATTTTGGTTCAAATAATCTCCTCATAAATATCTGGCTGTAGATTTGGAAACCTCTTTCCTCCTAATTAGATAACAAGCACATGCCACTCCCAAATGAATTAGAGTTAGCTATATGAATCTTCATAATCCATTCTCTTTCAATCATGGATTCATAATCTATTCTATTGTTCTCAGGAAAACGAAAAGAACTCCTTGCAGTATTCAGAGAATTTATCATAGTTTCTTTCCCTCTTTCCTTAATAGAGGTAGTGTGCAGCTCAATTTACTCAGACCTCAAATATTCTATCGAGTATCAGCATCCTAGAACCAATACGTGTCTCAGATAGTCATATTAATAAATCAACTACTCCTTCCATTTTAATTTATTTGCCCTACTTTCCTCTTTAGTATGTTTAGAAAAGAAAATCTCTTTCCTTTTGCGACAACTCTTTAATTTTAGGTTTTCCCATGACATATAAGATTAAACCGTATTTGGGTACATTCTAGATATCTTTGATTTTAGATTCTCAAAATTCTTATATACTTTTTCTAACTCCTTACCAACTCAGAACAGGACAATCAAATGGATACGGAGGGGAATATACCTTTTATCTTCACTATATTTTGAACCTTTTTCAACCAAGGTCGTTCATTCTAGCTTCATTGATCAGTACGCCGCACCCTTATATGCTACTAATCATAGTTAAATGGTTATAATTACCTCTATTATCAAATTACCTCAATCCTCCTCCTAATCCTATATGATTACACTAATATTGAGTTAAAAAATCCTTGGAGTAAGAGAGAAAAACAAAATCAACACTAATTCTTAGTATTAACAATCATAATTAAGCACTAAATTCATCAAATCTAAAAGGAAAATAGTAAGTATATGTAACTTTACCACTGTGTGTACATGTCAACAACGACAGTTTTCTCACCGGCAGCTTCAACAATCGGCCAGAACGTATCCTTACAAACTTCCGTCACCTCTCCCACCGTCACAGTCGCAGTAGTAACAGTAGCATCTGAGCTACTACACTTCACCTTCAAGCTGAGTCCTCTGTCCCTCAAAACCCTAGACGAAAAGCCATAATCTCCTGCAACGCAGACCACTGACTGCTTGTTGAACCTCCACGGAGAAGACGCTGACGGCGCCATTGATGACTTCAGCGGTACCTGATTTACTTGAACTTGTAACGCCATTTTTGCTATTGTCAATCTATACGTATAGCTCCCTGTATGTATAGGTAGAGAGCGAAAGTTGCAGACACGGAGTGGGCGCAGTATGTGTGTAAATGGCGGAGAATTTGAAGGTAGAAGGAGAGTGTTTGAGAGGTTAAATGACTAAATTACCCATTGAGATATTCTTTTTTGTGTTTATTTAGTTATTTTATATATTACATTGAGGGGTGTTTTGGTCATTTCATGGGGTTATGATTTTGTGGTAGAGATTTTATTTGATAGATGAGTCCAAAATGATGGAAGGCGGACGTGGAATCATTGGTCCATAAGAATTGATTTTTCTAAATTTTAATTTTGGAAAAGATTTTGTGGCAAGAAAGATATAAATCGCATATTTCGATATTTTAATTTGTTTATTTGAAATGTGGATGTTTTTATTAGGAGGTATGATAGTTTGGATTTATGATTATGTGGAGAGATAGAGCGAGACTAAAAAAGTATTCGAAGGAGGTAAAATATATAAAAAATAGATAGGAGAGGTAGATCGAAAAAGTATTGAGGAAGGTAATTAAATGGAATATGACATAACTTCATATTATCGAGGATTTGATCTTAGATAGAAAGGAGTGAAAGTTGTGTATTAAGTAAAAGGTTAATAAGCTACTAGGAGTAGGATAATCTTTGGTCTTGTGTTTTAGCAGGATTAGTCCTGTCTTTATATTATTGTCCGTTTTATATTTGTTACTTTTATTATATTTATATGTTATTATTTGCTTGTTTTATTTTCTTTCTTTCTTTTTCACATTTAGTATTTTTTGCTTTTGAGATCTGATATGTTTGAAACAAGGGTCTTCTAAAAATAACCTCTTTATCTCTACGAGGTAGTGATAAGGTTTGCATATGTTTTACTCTCTCCAAACCCCACGAGATTTCACTGGATATATTATTACTGTTGATAAAAGATAGATAGAAAATTATGTTGCAAAAATAATTCATTTGAAATATCTGCAAAACAAAAAACATTACAAATATTTTTTTTGAAAAAAAATCCTACAATGATTTTATCTGCCAAATGGTGGATAGCGAACTTTATTATTTAATATCAATGAGAGATGAACCGACATATAAAAAAATGATCAATGAAAATTCATATAATTGATGGATTGATACAAATATAATCGAAATTGGAGTATTATTATTATATTTCTTGAATAGATTTTGTTTTTATTTTATATAATAACATCAATCTTTTCTTATAGTTTTTGACTTTTGAACGAAATGGTGTAAATGATAAAATTTCTATAATGCTTTTAAAATTGACATTTTTGGTATTAAAAATTAGTGTCAAGAATATTGACTTTTCTAATCGTTCTTCTGCTCAATTGAATGGATGACATTATCTTCATTTAATTAATTATAATCATAATCAACACTTAGAAATCACTTCATAGCTAGAAAAGAAATAACTTATTCATGTGTTAATTTATATACAATATTGTTACGACCCAAAAATTGGGTGTGATGGCACTTGCTCAATCCCACCAGAACAAGTCAGCCTTAATTCAAAAAGGAGTAATAAATATAATTTGCGAAAGCATTTAAAATAAATAAATTTAAACTGCAAATTTTCATAAACTTAAATCCCACCCAAGAACTGGTTGTCACGCGTACAAGCCACTAGAAATACAGAAAATCAAGAA
>JAOTQJ010000091.1:23707888-23720193 GCA_025642045.1 Solanum sejunctum
ATTTCTTATGTTCTCACTTGTTTGGATGATTCAATTATGCAATGAAGTCCATCTATTTATAGGGGCATTTAGGAAGATATTTGAGTGGAAAACCCAACAAAAAAATAAATAATTAATGATCTAACTTAATCACTAACTTAATCACTAGAGTAAACAATTAAAAGAAATGCCTTACTATTCTTAATTATAATCATAATCAACACTTAGAAATCACTTCATAGCTAGAAAAGAAACTTATTCATGTGTTAATTTATATACAATATATACGACGTTCAGTAAGAAATTAAAAATTAAATTATTTATATATAAAATTAATACAAAATTTAATTAACAATTTAAAAATATGCATAACTGATACATGCAAAAATTGTGAGAAAATCTATATAAAATTATTTATATATATAACTAATATACAAATAACTAATTAACTATATAAAATAATACTTATATAAATTTATTCGTAATTAATCTCTACATTTCTAACTATCAAATTACTCCTTATCATAACTCAATAATATCGGGGGTACCCAGGATAAGCACGTAGAAGTGGATACACTTGATTTTTACCCAAAACCCTTCGAGGGGTTTCGACTTTGTTCAAATAGAGCAACCGATTAGAAGAAACTCAAATCTACAGTGTGATCATAGTAGAGTGTTCTCTTTGCCCTAACCCACCCAACTCACCCCCTCGCGAACCCCACAATCTTGAAGAACAGAAATCTCTACTTCTCCATTCAAATCAACAAGATGCATGCTCCGGTTCTTGTTATGCGTAAGTTTTTTTGCCTTCTTTTTTTTTTTTTTGTATTTTTGTTCGTTTTCCCCACTTTTCCGTGTGTTTTCTGGACACCCATTTGCTTTTTTTTTTTTTCGGTGAAAATGGGTCGAGTGGAGCAGAACGGATCTGGATGATTCAATGTAGTGTGACCCGAACTAGTTGGGGATTGAGGTTTTAGCTAATTTGATGAAAGGGGGATTTAGAGATAGAGTTTATGTTTAGTGGATTGAACTAACTGATTGATTTGTTGATTGTCTCATTTTCGAAAAGCTCGATCTGTTTGTCCAAGATTGAGTTTTTATTAGACATGGGTTGAGTAAGATGGGGTAAAGGGTTTATAGGGATGTAGCATTTACTAAAGTTTTGAGATTTCTGGTTGGGGCTGTTTGGTAGGGCGTACTAGAGCAATGGTGAACAAAGTGTGTCACTAATGCTGTAATATTTGCTATGTTATTTCATACGCACATTTTGGTTAGGAGTAGTTTGGTAGGGTGTACAAGAATAGTGCTGAATAGAGTGTATCAATAATGCTAAGTACACTATTTGGTTGGTGTATTAAAAATAAGATGCATTGCATAATTTCAAAAAATGAATTATTTGTTTGTAAAGATATGCTCCGCAAGTATGGTGAAAAGGATGTGGGAAAGTTTTTGAGGGGCAATTGACCATGATAGTGCATGCATTAAAACGCTTTGCATCGCTAATTCTATGATTTGCATCTACTGGTTATATGTAGGTTAAAAAAGTGTACTGCGTCTATGATTTGTATCTACTGGTTATATGTAGGTTAAAAAGTGTACCTAACAAAGTATAAGTAATACACAAAGCTAGTGCACGCATTATTTTTTGTAGACGCATCCTACCAAATGGCATTTTAGTGTTTTAGTTTTTAGGACTCATTTTATTAGTTGTTTTCTTACAATGATTGTATTGAGCAGAGGATTCTATGAAACGTGAACAAGGTGGCAAGGTACAGCGGGCAAACATCCAAGCGGCAAAGGTGTGCTTGTTTTCCATTTTTCACTGTCAATTCTTAGAATAAGTAAACACAAATATTTTGTACTTTTATATGTTCGCTGATATACTTGTTTGTTACTAGCCCCGCTAAAATGGTGTGTTTGATGTGAACTTCAATGTTTTTTTTGTTGTACATTTAAATGAAGGAAGATATTGTTGATCCTTTCGAAGTTGCTACATTTCTGTGCCCACTAGTTTGTGTTCCTAGTGTTCCTGTTATTTTATAGATAATTCACTTGCTTATTCAACCGTGCTGAATTGGACTTGGCTCATTTTCTTTGTCGGTATTCTTCTTTCATATATTTGGTGTGGCTTTTGTCTGTAAAACTTCATAATGTGCTAACACAAGTTGCACTAAAATGCATGTTGACTGGTGTACCTGAAAATCGAAATTTACTTGAGTTGGATATGTGCTATATTGGGTCCTTGTTCTCGTTGTGTTGTCTAAGCGTGGTGTTGTTGATAATTTTCCTTAGGCAGTATCAACATTATACAAGAATCAATGAGGTCCTCATAAAACAAGAACGATTGAGAAATTATAGTATTCTTAGCCGTATTTTGGATGTTCTTCTAGTTGGAGGAGGCAAGTCTATTTGCTAGTTCAAGTGTCTTCAAGGCATTTCTTTGATTTGCTGCTCTCAACCTAAATCAGCAAACTGGATGGAAAATTAAAATTAGAAAAAGAATACATTGGAGAAACAAGGGATTTGAATTCCTCTTATTATGTTCAAATCTCAGTGGAGGCAAAAAGCTAGATGACTTTTTCCCATTTGCCTAAGCTTTGGTGGGCAGAGTCGCTCAATACTTGTGCGGGTGGGAAGTAGGGTAGGGAATGGTCTAGATGAGCGCAAGCTTGTCTGGAGACCTCCCTTGTAGCAAATTAAAGTTGGATCGAGGAATCATATATGTCTGTCTATTTTCTCAGAATTTCTAGTTGTTCGTCACAGCTCATGTTAGTATGCATGTTAGTTCTCTTATGTTCTGTTTTGCTTCCAGGCTGTTGCGGACATTATCCGCACCACTTTGGGACCACGATCCATGTTAAAAATGCTCCTCGATGCTGCTGGAGGTAAAATATTTGTACACATGTTGAAACATGTCATGACCATATCCTCTTTCTTAGTAATTTTGGTGAAAGTCATGAATGTTAATGAATTATTTCAGGAATTGTAGTAACCAATGATGGAAATGCAATTCTCCGTGAGCTAGATCTTGCTCATCCTGCAGCAAAGGTATATGCTCTCTCTCTCTCTGTGTGTGCTGGCCCCTAGACGAATGTGTTTGTGTATGTTCCTTTTTTGGTTCATGGATTTTTGTTTTGTTTGTGTTGATGTTTGCTTACACGCCGTATCCTAACGAATATGTTTGTGGTCACATTGCTGTGTGCTTAATTTCTTGTTTAAGCTTTCATATTAGTTATTTCTTTCTGCTGCTGCAGTCAATGATTGAACTAAGCCGCACCCAAGATGAGGAAGTAGGAGACGGAACAACGTCAGTCATTGTCCTTGGTATAGCTCTATTTAATTTTTTTGTCATTTAGGTGGATGGTTTTATCAGTTAAATTGTCTTATGCAACTCATTAACTCACTCGCCTCTTTATCTTAGATATCTAACTGTTAATCGTGTTAGCTTAATCAATTGATATATATTGTCTAGCTGTTAATTGTTTGAGGGGTGTGAAATTGGTGGGTTCAGTAATTTTGAAGTTTCAGTTTGCTTGAGTTTGGTAGAGAGAAGCCACTAGATTCAATGAAATCGACAGGCAAATACTTTACGGAGCTTGGTCTGTAAGTCTGAGATATTTAATGTCAGCTTCACAAAATTGGAAGTCCTTACCCAAATTTAAATTTATTTGAAAAAGCATTCTACTTGAATCAATACTCAAACTGAGGATACTAATAAGAACATCAATGAGATATGTGTATATCAACTTTGGAACTTTGGTGTAAATTTTGGATATAGAACATGCAGATAGATGATAGTTTTCCTTAGTTACTTATATTTGCAATAAAGGAAGCCTTTGCTTTATATGTAACTGCGCATCTCTATGTACCTGCGTGCTTTTGGCGGATTAAAATTTTTGCTCATTTGATTTAACAAAAACAGAGAACACATGTCTTCAGAACTTCTGTTTTTTTGTGTAAGAGTAGCATATTGAATAATGTAGAACAATATTTGGGCATTTTGTAGATGCTAGGGAGGAAATTGTAATAGGCTGCTTTTGAGCTTTCTTTCATGTACTCTTGTGTACTATCTTGGTGCTAAATAAAATCTCTAGTTTATAAAACAAATGAGCCATGAAGGACATTATTTTTTATGTAGTCAAGCAATATACTTTCACTCCATGTATGATGAAATGGTTACTTTTGAAGCACTAGACTGGTAGCGTGTTTGAACTTGATTACGACGTGTGTGCATGTGAGGGAGCGAGAGAAGTGAAATAGGAGGCATGGATGCTGAAATGGACTAGAAGTGGAGAAGAGGACCCAAAACGGAGGAAGTCTGAGCCACAACCTATGTTTGATTGATGTGGATAGAAATAGTAAGTGATGAAGTTACGGGCTAGAAATCTAGCCTCAAGACTTACAAATAAAAACAAGAAATGGCGGGGGGGATGGGGGGTAGAGAGGAAATAAAAGAGGAGGGGCAGAGGCTCTTGTCTTGCTTTTAAATTTAAACTGAAAGGGTGTGCAGTCCCTCCCCATGTGTTTCAATGCCTCTAAAGTGACACACGGATCAAATTGCTTTAAAATTATTAAAAATGAGTTAAAATTCTGGCACAATACTATGGTGAGAAGTGTATAAAAGATCTCTAAGCTGGCTGCTTACTCCTTTTACAATATTAATTATTTTATCACTATTTTTGAAGCTGGTGAGATGCTCCATGTTGCGGAAGCTTTTATTGACAAGAAGTATCATCCTACACTAATATGTAGAGGTAACAGATGAGCCTTAAGGTTTTATATCCTTCGTCCCGTTCTCCGAGATTAATATATGTACTCCTGTGACCAGCTTACGCTAAAGCTCTCGAGGATGCTGTTGCCGTGCTTGACAAAATTGCAATGGCAGTTAATGTTGAAGATCGTAAGCTCCCACTGCTTCTTACATTTCCTCATCTTTTTGTAACTCCACTGAGAATACCTCTATGTTTTTATAGTTCCATGCCCGGAAGGATGAGATAAATACAAGACAGCTAGATTCTTTGGATGTCTTTTTTTAGAACTTTTGGAATTGCTTTGGATTAAGGTCAAATAAGCTAAAACAGAAAAAAGAATACTAGTTGAGTTTGCTATTTGTTTTCAGTGTTGAAGAGAACTTAATTAATTTTGTGTGGTTACTTGAATTGCAAGGTCTTGTTATGGGGTTGTAAGCAGAGAAACAGCATTATTAAATAAATTTTTTAAATAGCTTTTTGTTGCAAACATTGAATTGAGTATATGGAAGTTGCACTCTGGACTAATAAAAGAGCACTGTAGTATGATAATCTCATCTTTGGACTAGCTTTACTTTTATATTGGATGAGCAAATTTTGACACACTTTAAGTTCAGCTTTTTGTGTTTTTCGTTTAACTTGATCCTTTCTTGGATTTTGATTTTCTTGTTTCTCCCTGTTCCTTTTCAAGTTAAACATTTTTTTCGCTTATTTTTTGCAGGAATAGATTTTATGCTATTATTGTAAGTTCTCTGAATGTTTTAACATGCATTAGTACTAAAAATAATTGCTAACTGTGGCAGGTGAAACAATGTTGGGGCTGGTGAAGAGTTGCATCGGCACAAAATTTACTAGTCAATTTGGGGATTTAATTGCAGTAAGTAAAATTTATTTCTGGCATCCCCACCCCCACCCCGCGGCATGAAGGAATAAATTGAAATTCTTATATATGGAGGTATTTGGAGTGAAATGTATACTTGTTCTACAGCTGTTTCCATATATATCTGGCCATCTTTGAAGGAAGTCTGAAAAGTTAAATTGTTTAACTTAAATATTGTTTCTTAATTTTATATAGATCGTCTCTTTTTGAAGGTATATACTATATATCCCCTACAAGTGGGAATAACAGAAAGCGTAACATAAATTCGTGCCTAGATATCTTTCCCATGAGTTCTATTACCCCATCAAATAGTTTTGAACATCAAGAAGGAAGACATGGATACATGACACTTTTTTCTCGAAAAGGGTAAATATAATTGTTTGAAGATCAAGAAGAAACACATGCATATAGACTGGTTGACTTCGATTTTCTAAAATCCGTAAAACTATTAACTATTAATGTTTCTTACTCCCTCCATCCCATTCTATGTGACACTGTTTGACTTGGTACGTTTTTTTTTTAAAAAAAGAGACTTATGAAACTTGTGGTCCCAAATCATTCATAGATGTCTGTGTGGTTAAAAATCATTTCACTAAGGGTAAAAGTGGAATTTTAAAGTTCAATTATTTCTAATTCTAGTAAGGTGACATTTCACTAAGGGTAAAAGTGGAATTTTATAGTTAAATTATTTCTAATTCTAGTAAGGTGACATTCTTTTTGGCATAGACTAAAGAGGAAAGGTTGCTCACATAAAATGGGACAAAGAGGAAGTATTGTTTTCTTATAATTATATAGATACACCTTCTTTTATTTCTTTCCATAATGTGTTATTTGTAATGATTGTAGAAGTTATTTTCCACAATTTGATTGAGATATTTTTGGGATTGGGACATATTTTATGGAGGGGGCGTAAGGTGGGGATTGAACCTCAGATCTCTTGGTTCCAGCATCTCGACTTTGGTTTGGTAACCACGAGATTAAGTCTTCACTGGGCAACTAGTTGATTGGTATATGGATGAGAGATAATTGGAGTTCAAATAAGTCTTCCTTCAAGAAGTTCTTTACTGCAATAGGAATGAACAGGTCAAGTATTTAGTTCATTGTCTGACTTTTAGTATCTCAGGATTTAGCTATTGATGCCACAAGAATGGTTGGCGTGGAACTTGGTCAAGGCTTACGTGAGGTGGACATCAAGAAGTACATCAAGGTTGAGAAGGTGCCCGGTGGGCAGTTGGAAGACTCTGTGGTGCTTAAAGGAGTAATGATGAACAAAGATGTAGTTGCCCCTGGCAAAATGAAGAGAAAGATTGTAAACCCTCGCATCATTCTACTTGATTGTCCTCTAGAGTACAAGAAAGGTGAGAACCAAACCAATGCAGAGCTCCTTAGAGAGGAGGATTGGACTGTCCTCTTGAAAATGGAAGAAGAGTACATTGAGAACATGTGCGCACAGATACTTAAATTCAAGCCGGACGTGGTTATTACTGAAAAGGGACTTAGTGATTTGGCATGCCATTATCTGTGCAAGGCTGGTGTCAGTGCAATCAGAAGGCTAAGGAAGACGGACAATAACAGAATTGCAAAGGCATGTGGGGCAGTTATCGTTAATAGACCTGATGAGTTGCAAGAATCTGATGTTGGTACTGGTGCTGGTCTATTTGAGGTGAAAAAAATTGGGGATGAGTTCTTTACTTTCATTGTCGATTGCAAGGATCCGAAAGCTTGTACTGTACTTTTAAGGGGTGCGAGCAAAGATTTACTGAATGAAGTAGAAAGAAATCTACAGGTATTTCCTCAATTCTATAGGAGTTTGACAGATGATATCTGTATTTCACACTATTTGAGCTGCTCCATATGCTTTTTCAGGATGCCATGTCTGTTGCTAGAAACATTATCAAGTGTCCTAAACTAGTTCCCGGTGGTGGTGCAACAGAGTTAACTGTATCTGCCATGTTAAAGCAGAAAAGTTCCTCCGTTGAAGGCATAGAAAAGGTAAGCTGTGCTATTCAAGTTGTTGCTATTTTTTTGCAGATTGAAATCTAGTCATGAATATAATGATCTGCTGAGACTCTGTGGAAATTGAGAAAAAGCAAACGGACGCTAATACTTTAATTTTTCGATTGTCATATATGCAGTGGCCTTATGAAGCTGCAGCAATTGCTTTTGAAGCTATACCACGAACTTTGGCTCAGAACTGTGGTGTGAATGTCATTCGTACTATGACTGCTCTTCAAGGAAAGGTGAAACTTAGCTGTTTGAGGTGGATATGCTATGCTTCTTTTATTTGTGTTCTTCAGCTAATTCTTTTCATATAACCTATAGCATGCAAATGGCGAGAATGCATGGACAGGCATAGATGGAAACACTGGTGAGATTGCTGACATGAAAGAGCGGAAGGTATGATATTATGTTCTTAACTTCACCCACTCCCTAACCCCATCAGCACTGGATGGAGGTTACACACTTGTATGCGTAAGAATCAGTAAAATTAGATTTTATTAGGTGAATGAGGATCGAATATATGGTTGATTTTGAAAGATTTAAAAGAGAGACAATGCTTCACCTGTTGTCATCTTGTAATATCATTTGAGTAACAAACTTTAGGAATTTGTATTGATTCAAGAATCTTTATATATGCCCAGATATGGGATTCCTATGCAGTAAAAGCACAGGCTTTTAAAACTGCCATTGAAGCTGCTTGCCTACTTCTGAGAATTGATGACATTGTTAGTGGAATAAAGAAGAAGCAAGCCCCTGGAGCAGGACAAGGTCCATCAAAACCAAAAATCGAGGAAGAAGGCGATGCAGACAATGACCAGCTAATTCCGGAATGAACATGACACTCCATGCTGCAGTGGTACGCTTCCAAAATTCAAACTGCATCTGAAAACCCTTTTGCAGTTTTCATCTATGACTTTAGTATAGGCTACCCCGACCGATTGTTTGAAATTTTTGTGCTTGACATGGAACTTCAGCTGTTTTTAACTGCTGGCAGTTGTTGGTCGTCAATATTTCCGCGTTGTGTTCGATATGGATTCTGTTTCAGTTTGAGGTTTTAAAATAGTTTTGATGTTTGCAAGTGCGACGAGATCTCGTCGTGGTTTGTAAATCAATGTTGGAGAATACGGTGAGTATTGATCATGAGACTCTTTTTGGTGGATCCACAACAAATTTTAGCAAAGTCAACATCTGCTAATGCTCAATAGAAACAATAATTCATGACTAAATATCGAAACTTCAAAATAAATGACATTAGTAATGTGTTATGTATTGATTACTATTCCATCTCTATGATACAAATTTTAGGTAAGAAAAAAATCTACTATAAACAACACTACCATATACCAATGTAACATTTCCAAAAAATAATGTGTTATAAAACATGAAAAAAAAAACATTTGTTGCGAGTTGTCGCAGATAATACGAAACATTGCCATGAAAGGTATATTATTTTTAACTGATACCTAATACAAGTCGTTGCTAAAGGCGTGCTACCTCTGGCGACTCTAATCACCGCTAAAACAAAAAAAACCGCTAAAGTGATACTATTTGTGATGATATAACCATCGCCAATAAATACATGTCTTGCGTGGAAGATATACTATTGGTGGTGATTTTAACCATTTTAATAAATATACGCATGGGTACCACCACTAACTGTCAGAAGGAAAGTTGTGTGAAGCAATTGATTACCCGGGCGTGTTCACATTCTGATCGCTTTTTCGCGAGAACGACTAAGTCGGGCCAACAATTCTCTATTTCGTTCCCCTGCCCAGGCGTTCAGTTTAATTGGATCCCGTATTTCCCGCGGCACAACAGTTCTTCCACGCCCCTCTCCATAAAAAAACTATTGAAATAGTCTTTTTCTTGTTGTTTGGTCCATAAAACCTTATCAGGTGTTTTGCGGCAGCGTCAGGCCACCTGGACCTCTTGTCGGGGTCGTTACGAATTGTTCAGTAATTTTTTGGGAAAGTTGGTGCGTATCCCCAGGCAGCGTCATAAATCGTGGACTAACTCCCACGAAAAATTATCGAAATTGCTTGTTTCTTGGCACATGAAATCTTACCAAACATTCTGCAGTGCCATCAGGCAACCAGGGGATCTTTCAGAGCTCGTTACGGACGGATCGATGAAATTTTTCGAGAAAGTTGGTCCGGATCCACGGGCAGTGCCACAAATCGTGGGCTAACTCCCACGAAAATTTGTTGAAATCGCCTGTTTTCTGTTGTTTGGCCCATAAAATCCTACTAGATGTCTTACAACGGTGCCGGGCCACCTGAGGCTTTTGCCGGGCTCATTACGGACGGTTGGTGTAATTTTTCAGAAAGTTGGCTCGGATACCCAGACAGTGCCACAAACCTTAGGCTTACATCCATGAAAAATTGCCAAAATCGCTTGTTTCTTGTTGCTTGGTCCATAAAACCTACCAGGTGTCCTATGACACCGTCGGGCCAACTAGGGCTTTTGTCGAGCTTGTTATGGACGAGTCAGTGTAATTTTTGGGGAAAGTTGGTTTGGATCCCTGGGCAGCGCCACAAATCGTGGGCTAACACCCATAAAAAAACTGTCAAAAGCGAAAGTTTCATATTACTTTGCCCATAAAATTCTACCAGACATCCTGCGGCTCCGCCAGGCCACCTGGGGATTTAGCATCGGGTTCGTTATAGATGGATCAGTGTAATTTTTCAGGAAAATTGGCCTGGATTCCTGGGTAGTGCCATAAATCGTGGGCTAACTCCCATGAAAAACTGTTGAAATCACTTGTTTCCTGTTGCTTGACTCATAAAATCCTACCAGGCATCTTACGGTGCCGTCAAGCCACCTGAGGCTTTTTTCGGGCTCATTACGGACGGTCAATGCAATTTTTCAGAAAGGTGGCTTGGATCTCTGGTAGCGCAACAAACTGTGGGCTTGCTTACATCCATGAAAAACTGCCAAAATTGTTTGTTCCCTATTGCTTGGCCCAAATCCTACCAAGCGTTCGGCGGTGCTACCAGGCCAATTGGGCTCTTGCCGAGCTCGTTACGGACAAGTCGATGTAATTTTTTGGAAAATTTTGCCCGAATCCCGGGGCAGGGCCACAAGTCATAGGCGTTGTCGAAATCGCTTGTTTTTTGTTGCTTAGTCCATAAAATCCTACCAGGTATCCTACGACATCGTCGACTACCTAAGCTTCTTGCCATGTTCTGTATGAATGGGTCGATGTAACTTTTCGTGAAAGTTGGCCTCGAGCCCTAAGCAACACCACAAATCGTAGGTTAACACCCATGAAAAACTGTCGAAATCGCTAGTTTTCTATTGCTTAGCTCGTAAAATCCTGTCAGGCGTCCTACAGCACCGTCGGGCCATCTAAGCCTTTTGCCGAGCTCGTTACGTACCGATCAGTGTAATATTTTTGGGAAGTTGGCCCAGATCCCCTGGCAGCGCCACAAACAGTGGGCTAACACCTACAAAAAACTGCTGAAATCGCTTGTTCCCTATTGCATGACCCATAAAATCTTACCAAGCATCTTTTGGTGTCGCCTGGTCATCTAGACCTCTTGTCTGGCCTCGTTACAGATGGGTTGGTGTAATTTTTGTGGAAAGTTAGCTTGGATCCCCGGGCAGCACCACATATCGTGGCTAACACCTATGAAAATTTGCCGATATCATCTTTTTCCTGTTGCTTGGCCCATAAAATTTATCTAGGCGTCCTGTGGCACCACCGGGCCACTTGGTGCTCTAGTTTACGGATGGGTTGATATAATTTTTTTGAGAAAGTAGGTCTGAATCCTTGGGCAGAGCCACAAACCATGGGCTAACACCCACAAAAAATTGTCGAAATTGTCAGTTTTCTATTGCTTGGCCCATAAAATACTAGACGGAGTCTTGTGGCATCGTCGATCCTCTCGGGGTTCTTGTCGGGCTCATTAAAGATGGGTTAATATAATTTTTCAAGAAAGTTGGTGCAGATCCCCGTGCAGTACCACAAATCGTGGGCTAAAACCCACGAAAAACTGTCGAAATCACATGTTTCTTGTTGCTTTGCACATAAAATCCTATCAGGCATCCTGAAGCGCCGCTGGGCCACCTGAGGCTCTTGCCAGGCTTGTTAAGGACGTGTCGGTGTAGTTTTTGAGAAAATTGGCCCGGATCTCTGGGTAGCGCCACAAACTGTAGGCTAACACCCACAAAAAACTACCGAAATCACCTATTTTCTGTTGCTTATCCATAAAATCCGTTGGGCCACCTAGGGTTGTTGTCGGACTCATTATAAACGGGTCGATGTAATATTTTGGGAACGTTGGCGTGGATCCCTGAGTAGTGCCCAAATCATGGGCTAACACCTTTGAAAAGCTGCCGAAATCACTTGTTTCCTGTTGCTATGCCCATAAAATCCTACCAGGTGTCCTGCGGCGCCGTCGGGCCACGTTGGGCTCTTTCCTAGCTCGTTACGGATGGGTCGGTGTAATTTTTGAGAAAGCTGTCCTGAATTCCCGGGCAACGCCACAAACTATGGGCTAAAAACCGAGAAAAATTGCTGAAATTGTCTGTTTCGTAATGCTTGGCCCATAAATCCTACCAAGCGTCCAACAATGCCGCGGGGCTACCAAGGGCTCTTGTTGGGTGTTGACACCCAAATTTTACCCTCCACGGTGTCAAATTAATTATCAAGTCTTATTTTTGTTTTAGCAATTTTTATACCATTATTTATATAA
>JAOTQJ010000091.1:23720293-23740403 GCA_025642045.1 Solanum sejunctum
AGATTTTTCTGTTAGATCTTTTAAAATATTTAATGGTTTCCTAATTATCCGTAAAATTAGGTGGCGACTCTGTTTTTTCCTTTCGAATTTCGAGAATTGTTTTTTCTCAAATTAATTGAGCCTTGGATCGATTCTCGATTTGTTCGAATTTTTATTTTTAAAAAGGCTATTTTTCGGTATAACATTGGGCTTGTTACAAATAGGTCTGTGTAATTTTTCAGAAAATTTGCCCAAATACTCGAGCAGCGCCACTAGTCATTGGCTAACATTCATAAAAAACTATCAAAATTGCCTGTTTCCTATTGCTTGGCCCATAAAATCACCCAAGGCATCCTGCAGTGCCGTCGGGCCACCTGGGACTCTTGCCGAACTCGTTACAAATGGGTCAATGTAATTTTTTAGGAAATTTGGATCAGGTAGCACCATAAATTGTGGGCTAATACCTATAAAAAAACTGTCGAAATTGCTTGTTCCTTGTTACTTGGTCCAGAAAATCCTATCAAGCATCCTGTGGTGCCACCGGGACACCTGGGGCTCTTTCTGGGTTCATTACGAATGGATTGGTGTAATTTTTCATGAAAGTATTCCCGAATCCCCGGGCAGTGCCACAAATCATGGGCTAACACCCATGAAAAACTATCGAAATCACCTCTTTCCTGTTGCTTGACCTATATAATCCTACTAGACGTCCTGCAGTGCCACCAATCACTTGCAGCTCTTGCTGGACTCGTTACGGACGGACCGATATAATTTTTCAGGAAAGTTGACCTGGATCCTCGTGCAGTGCCATAAACTGTGTGCTAACACCCATACAAAACTGCCAAAATTGTCTGTATTCTATTGCTTGGCCCATAAAATCTAATCAGACGTATCGCTGTGTCGCGGGGCCACCTAGGGCTCTTGTCAGGCTTGTTACGGATGGTCGGTGTAATATTTTGGGAAAATTGGCCCCGATCCTCAGATAGTACCACAAACCGTGGGCTAACACCCACGAAAAACTGGCGAAATCACCTGTTTCCTGTTGCTTAACCCATAAAATCTTACAAGGCCTTCTGCTGCGCTACCAGGCCACCTGGGGCTCTTGCCGTGTTCGTTACGGACGGTTCGATATAATTTTTCAGGAGAGTTGCCCGAATTTTCAGGCAACACTACAAACCATAGCTAACACCACGAAAAACTGTCGAAATCACTTGTTTCCTATTGCTTGCCCATAAAATCCTGTTAGACATATTTCGGCACTGCCAAACCATATGGGGCTCTTATCGGGATCGTTACGCTTGGGGTCGATATAAGTTTTTAGAAAGTTGGGTCGAATCCTCAATCAGCGTAACACCCACAAAAAATTGCCTTGCTTGTTTCCTGTTGCCTGTTCGATAAGATCCTATAAGGCATTCTACGGCGCCGCCAGGCCACCTGGGGCTCTTGGCAGGCTCGTTACAGATGAGTTGGTGTGATTTTTAGTGAAAGTTGGCTTAGATCCCCAGGCAGCACCACAAACAGTGGGCCCATACCCATGAAAAACTGTCGAAATCGCCTGTTTCATGTTATTTGTCCATAAAATCCTACCAGACATCCTACGACATCGCCTGGTCACCAGAGCTTTTGTTGTGCTCATTACAAATGGGTCAGTATAATTTTTTGAAAAAGTTGGCCCGTATCCTCGGGCAGCACCACAAATTGTGGGTGACAACCACGAAAAACTACCAAAATTGCTTGTTTCCTGTTACTTGGCCCATAAAATCCTATGAGGTATCCTGCGGCACTGTCGGGCCATTTGGTGCTCTTATTGGACTCATTACGGATGGGTTCTGGTAGCTTTTCTAAAAAGTTGGCCCAGATCCCTGTATGGTGTCACAAACTGTGGGCTAACACCCACAAAACTTTTGAAATCGCTTGTTTCCTGTTGCTTGGCCTATAAAATTCTACCTGGCGTCATGCGACACCGCTAGGCCACTTAAGCCTCTTGCCGGACTCTTTACGGATGGGTCAATGTAATTTTTCAAGAATGTTGGCCCGAATCCCTTGAGTAGCGCCCTAAACCATGGGCTGACACCTACAAAAAACTCTGAAATAACCTGTTTCCTATTACTTGGCCCATAAAATTCTATCGGGCATCCTGCGACACCACCAGGCCACCTAAGCCTCTTACTTGGCTCGTTACGGATGGATCAGTGTAATATTTCGAAAAAGTTGGTCTGTTACTTGGTCCATGTTCCCAAAATTGTCTATTTTCTGTTACTTGGTCCATAAAATCCTACCAGGCATCATGTGGTGCCTCCGGGCTATCCGGACCTCTTGATGGGCTCGTTAAGGACAAGTTATTGTAATTTTTTGAGAAAATATGCCCGGACCCCTAGGCAGCGCCACAAATCATGGGCTAACACCCACAAAAACTGTCCAAAATGCTTGTTTCCTGTTGCTTGGCCAAAAAAATCCTATCAGGCAACCTACGACACCTCCAGGCCACCTAAGCCTTTTGTCAAGCTTGTTATGGATGAGTTGTGTTATTTTTCAGTAAAGTTGGCCCAGATCCTCAGGTAGCGCCACAAACTGTGGGCTAAGACCCACGAAAAACTATTGAAATTGTTTGTTTTCTGTTGCTCGGCCAATAAAATCCTACCAGGCATCCTATAGCGCTGCCAGGCCACTTGAAGCCCTAGCCGGGCTCGTTACAGATGAGTTGATATAATTTTTCGAAAAAATTGACCTAGATCCTTAGAAAGTGCCACAAATCGTGGGCTAACACCTATAAAAAATTACCAAAATTATCAGTTTCTTGTTGTTTGGCCAGAAAATCTTACCAGGCATCATGCAGTGCCACCGAACCACATAGGCCTCTTGCCAGGCTCATTACGGACGGGTTCGGTATAATTTTTCAGGAAAGTTGCCCCTGATTCCCGGGGAGCGACATAAACCGTGGGGTAATACTCACGAAAAACTATTGTAATCGCTTTTTCCTAATTGCCCGGACCATAAAATTCTGCCAGGCACCTTGCGGCGCCGCCGCGCCACGTGGGCTCTTACCGAGCTAGTTACGGAAGGGTCGATATAATTTTTTGGGAAAGTTGGTTGTATCCTCGGGCAGCGCCATAAACCGTAGGCTAATACCCATGATAAACTACTGAAATTGCCTGTTTCCTATTGCTTGGTCCATAAAATCCTACCAGGCATCCTACGGCTTCGCTGGGCCACCTGACCCTCTTGTCGTGCTCTTTAAGAACCAATCGGTATAATTTTCAAAAACGTTAGCTCGGATCCCCATGCAGCGCCACATACCATGGCCTAACATCCACGAAAAACTGATGAAATTTCCTGCTCCCTGTTGATTGGACCATAAAATCCTTCCAGGCTGATGCTGTCGTGCCACTTGGTCGGTGTAATTTTTCGAGAATGTTGGTCTGAGTCCCCGAGTAGCGCCACAAATCGTGGGTGTTCTGTCAAAATTATTTTTTCCCTGTTGTTTGGTCCATAAAATCCTACTAGGTGTTCTGCGGCAATGCTAGACCACCTGGGGCTCTTGTCGGGCTTATTACGGGTGAGTCGTCGTAATTTTTTGGGAAAGTTAGCTCGCACCCCTGGAAAGTGCCACAAATCGTGGCTAACACCCACAAAAAACTACCGAAATCGTCTATTTTCTGTTTCTCGGTCCATAAAATTCTACTAGTCCTCTTGCGGAGCCGTCAGGCCATCGGAGCTCTTGTCGGGCTCGTTACGAACGAGTCGATGTAATTTTTCAGGAAAGTTGACTTGGATCCCGCGAGCAACGCCACAAATCGTGCGCTAACACCCACGAAAAACTGTCGAAATCACCTATTTCCTGTTGCTTGGCCAATAAACCCTTACTAGACATTCTGCGGCGCTACCGGACCACCTGAAACTCTTGCAGGGCTTGTTACAGATGAGTTGGTGTAATTTTTTGAGAAAGTTGGCTCGGATCCCCGAAGTAGAGCCACAAATCGTGGGATAACACCCTCGAAAATTTTTTGAAATCGCTTGTTTCCTTTTGCTTACCCATAAAATTCTATTAGGCGTTCTGCGGCGCCGCTGGACGACCTGGGCTTTTGTCGGGCTCATTACGAACGAGTCGATATAATGTTTTGGAATAATTGGCCTAGATCCCCTGGGCAGCGCTAAACTGTAGGTTAACACCTACAAAAAACTATCAAAATCGCTTATTTCCTGTTGTTTGGCCCATAAAATCCTACCAGGCGTCCTGCGACGCCGCTGAGCTACCTACGGCTCTTGCCCGGCTTGTTGCAGATGGGTCGGTGTAATTTTTCGAGAAAGTTGGCCCCCAGCCCAGGCAGAGCCACAAACCATGGGCTAACACCCACGAAAAGGTGTTGAAATCGCTGTTACTGTCGCTTGGCCCATAAAATCTTACCAGGCGTCCTGCGGGGCTGTTGGGTCACCTGGGGCTCTTGCCAGACCTTTTACGGATGGGTCGGTGTAATGTTTTGGAAAAGTTGGCCTGGATCTCCCGAGAAACGCCACAAACGTGGCTAACACCGATGAAAAACTACCAAAATCGCTTGTTTTTTGTTGCTTGGCTCATAAAATCTTACCACGGGTCCTATAGTGTCGTCGGGCCAACTGGACCTCTTGCCAAGCGTGTTGCGAATGGGTCAGTGTGATTTTTTGGGAAAGTTAACTTGGATTCCCGGGCAACACCACAAACCGTGGGCCAACACCTATGAAAAACTACCGAAATCGTTTGTTTCCTATTTTTTGGCCTATAAAATCCTATCAGGTGTCCTACGGTGCCATCGAGCTACTTAGGGCTCTTGTCGAGCTCGTTATGGACGGGTTAGTGTAATTTTTTGAAAAGTTAACTCGAATCCTCGGGTAACGTCAAAAACCGTGCACTAACACCGACGAAAAATTATCGACATCGTCTATTTCCTATTTCTTACCCCATAAAATCCTACCAGACATCCTGCGGCTCTATCGGGCCACCTATTATTTTTTTGATTTTAACAAAAGATGATTTATCTTTAATAAATTAAAAATTAATATTTTAATAGTGATGAATTTATTAAAATCACAGTTATTTATTATCAAATAATTCAAGCGAGAAAATAGCAAATATGATGACAAAATTATTGTTCTCCTAACTAGTTAGAACCTACAAAAAATAATCTACTTTAATCTAATTACATAAAATAAATCTTTTTATAGTAATTCAAAGGTATAATTGGAAAGAAACTTTTTGTAGAGTTTTAAATCAAGCACAAAATTAGATAAAAAGCAATGAACAAAACACTTAATAAAAAATAATCCTTACAATATTAATTCATGTGTTATTCATTTTTTACCAAAAGACCCCATAGTTTAGTAGTTAGAGTTGAAGAGGTTGAATCAGCACAATCAACAAGTATATAATATTTGATGGTGTACAATTACTGGAACGACCAAAGCAGGACTTAAAAGCGTAAATACTCTACGGTAAATATTTATACAAATGACCCAGCAGGTTTTGGGTATCAGATCAATCAATACAAGACTTAAAAATCTTTCAGACAAAGTTGATAGTATGATAGGTGTTTGCTTTTGGAGTTTCGATTTAAAGGAATGATTATCACAGAATCAAATGCACCAAATCTGGGAGCCAAAATACACATACAAACATATTTATCGTGGTCGGAACTTGGGTCTAACTGTGATCACCCCAGGCCTCGTCTCCTCATAACGATATCTGCAGAACGTGAGATTCGCATTTCATTTAGGTTATCGACTGTGGAAGAAAAAAGAGCATTTGGCTAACTGTTGACTCAGCAAAAGCACACAAAAGCACTTGGAAGAGAAATATTACCCGTTCTCCACGAGAAAACTTCTTACAGCCATTGGAAGCGCAGCTTGTCCCCGGCTATGAATACCTTTGCCTGTAAAATTGCATACAACACTTCACACTAGTCCGGCACCCTTATGTTTGTAAATCAGGTAAGGCACTAGTAACAAAAGAGGCTCCAATTGAATAAAACTCAAAAAATAAGTGACAATCCATGAGAAATTTTGACACCACGAAGTATGACCACCATTACATGTTCTATTAAAGGGAAGGACTACAAACTCATATAGATACATGAAGCTATGATCCAGTAACATGCATGGGGTTGAGCTCCACAATTGTGATTCACCAGATATCAAGCATAACAATTCAAGTAGGCTACTCAATCTTCCTACTAAAACCCAATATATTTAGAATGCACAATTCTCATAATACTTACGGATACTAACAAAATGCCTAGAGCAAAAGCAATATAGTGAATAATGAAGAGCCAGTCATAAAGTAAGAACAGGTTCAAACACACTCCCAACTTATAAATACAACCACATTGAAGAACATGTTGCTGGTGAAACATCTATACTTTTCACAAGTTCAACAGGAACATGATCCTTGAGCAATGCTTTTCAAGAGGAAAGTACCTGTTATGACCTCTAAGAAAGCTGGACGCTGCCTAGGGGACCCTTTGGTCCGATTCTCCACATCAATAGAGACAGCAGCTCCAAAGCTGCACTTCAAGTTCACTTGATTCGTATGGGCAGCAAAATTCTGTGCCGCCTGAGATTCAATCTTTTGCAAATGCTCTTGTAACGCTTGAACTGCCTCTTTTGCATGAAGACCATGCAAGTCCAATGTCCATTGATCATTCTTACTGTTGCGGGCAGTCAAAATTTCTTTTGCAGCCTGCGCATTTAGCCTATTAGCAGCAACCCACTCTTCTCGGGCTTTTAGAGAAAAATGTTGGGCAGATAAGTGGTCACCTCTGAGATAGGCCTCATTGGAAGCCTTAGAATGTCGAGCTGCTGACCTGTTTATAATTGATTTAATAATAAATAGGATAAGAACTTACCGCGTTCAAAACCATGAAACTTATACTCCCCCCATCCCATTTTATGTGGCAACCTTTGACTTGGCACGGTGTTTAAGAAAAAAAGGAAGGCGTGACTTGTGGTCTAAAATCATTTTTAGATATTTGTGTGGTTGAGAATCATTTCATTAAGGGTAAAAAAGAAATTTTAAAGGCAAATTGTTTTTAATTTGAGTAAGGTGATTCTTTTTGGGACGGACCAAAAAGGAAAGGGTGCCACATAAAATGGGACGGAGGGAGTAATAATTATTGTTGCGATGATAATAACAAAGAACGAAGATGGTTTGTTTCATCATAATATGCTACAAAGTTTGTTGAAAAGACGATATCTGCTATTGAAGTTGCTTGGCCTCTGAAATTCTCCGAATGTTTCATACTAAAATATGCCACATGTACAAATAATTATCTTTGTTTAAGAACTAAACCTGGCAGAGCTTTTAGAAGAGATCTTTTGTTCACAGGTTCTTAGGGAGTATCACTTCAAATATAGAAAATCCAATAGCATAAGAGACGTTCATTAACTACCACTGTGTCCCATTTACGTAAAAATATAAAAGATACTGAATACCCTTTCATGAAAAAAAAAACACTCAATCTACCAGTCTTAGCTGCCCCGATAATTAGGACCCATTGTTAACCCTGTAGAATTTTAAATATATTACCCACTAGGTCTCTGCACCAGTAGATGCAAAAAATCTTTGATGTTCAAATAGAGGGCTATTTAGAACATGTAATCTCATTGTGTTTTAGCTGCAGATTGTCTTCATCTCATCTTTCCACATGATTCTCTATTTACTTCGACAAAGGTGTAAATACCAACTATTGGTAAATGACGGAAGGAGAGACGGAAAAGTTGTTGGAGTTCTTAGTCCTCTCAAGAATGTAGTCTTATTTCTCTTTTATTCCTCAAGTTGGTGCTTCGTACAAACTTTCAATAAAAGAATCATAGCTTTCTGAGATAGAATAACAAGAATCGAAGTTTTAATAAGTTGATGAAAATCATAATGGTTTTGGTTTCTCAATCAAGTTACTGGCCTGAACAAAATCAAGCCAATACTTGACCCTTGGCTGGTATAAGCTGTCCTTAGAGTAAGTATAAACTATACTTGAAATCTAAAATGAAATTATAGAAAAACAGGGAAGCAGGGAAAAGGCTAGCCAATCATGTTTTCACTTAATAGGTGTTTTATGAACAAGGGCAAGTAAAATCTACCTCGTCATCTTCACCGCATCCTTCCGATGGATAGAGTAAATATCATCCTCTTCCCACTCAGGCTCAACTGGTACAACCCTCATACTTCCCACTGCTCCATCAAAATGAAGTTTGTTCTCAACAGAAATACAGCTATTTATTAGTTCTTGACTGTTGCTCTGGAGACACTTAGCAAGTGCATGGCTCAATTCATCCAGATCCACGTTGTCTGTCAATGACACACCTTTAATAGCAGCACACTTACTAATATTTATGGGAGAATCCTTAATACTAGATTTCACTCCTGTAGTATCTGTGTATATATCTTTAAATTTTTGTATGCAGGGAGCATCTGCTTTTTCTGGTGTTGTTCTGTCGTCACGTGCAACATATGTATGATCAGCAGATACCATTGCTTCCAACAATGTTAAGGCCTTATTGAAATCATTTACACCAGCCATGACATCTGTGATCAAGGTGTCATCAGCCCACGGGTGGAGCTCTTTCAGCTTTTGACACGCCTCAAGAAAACCTCTTTCTTGGATAATGCCATCACTCTGGCTGAAACAAGAATTGCCAACTTGAATTTGATTGGCATCAGACTCTTTATTAGCCGTTAAAGACGGAAAACTTACAGATGGCTGCAGCAAGGATGAAAAAGGTTTCTCTACAATTGCTCCACTGTTCTTTGTGATGCTTTGAGATGGACCCCTTAAGGAAGTGGAAGGAACAGATAAGTGGGGGAAGGTTTCTCTCTCAGGGTCTGGCTCAAGATCTTGTTGCTTCGGTCTCTCATTGAGGTCAAATGCAGCCCAACCAGAAGTCTTAGTCCTCCTCGCAGACATCTTCTTATGTAGAGGACTCGTCACACTTGTAGAAGCAGCCATCTTAAATTGACATAGAATGCACTTAAATCATTTTAAGTGCCACACCTCCACCTCTTCTTAGCTATAATTTAAATAGTGTCCAATTCAAGTTGAAATTTTGGCTCAAAATGATAGCTTTACTGAAAGAGTTTAAACTGCACAAAAATTCTAAAATCAAATTTCAATTAAAGATAATACAAGCAGTAAGGCTGGTTGAAATACAATGTTTATGAAAGATAATACAAGCAGTAAGGCTGGTTGAAAAACAATGTTTAACAATGAAGGTTCTAGAAAACCAACCATCATAAGTGCTCCACTTCAGATCAGTCTACCATTTTTTTCCTTTTTAATATCGATGGTATCATGGCTAGCTTATGCCCACATGATTAATTCAACAGAAAGCCTGTTCAGCCGACAAGCATAGGTTATTGATGTGACATGCTCACTGAGGTTAGATCAGGTGAACTCATCAAGTGTTCAAGAAAGAACCCAAACTTGAGATCTTTAGGTCGTTACTTCCCACCTCAACCACTAGGACTTCCCCTTGTGACCTTTTGATCAGTTACTGTGATGCAAACTCGTTTGAGTGATTCGATCCAATTAAAACTTTGTATTGTATCTCTAAGTCTACAACCATACTTGAAGAACAAAAAATTCAGTTGAACGCGGTATGGTATTTACCTCTCCACTTATACAAAAAAGTAAAAATAATTTTCACAAAGCTTATCTCCTATATTAATCACCTTAGCAAATACATGAACTTTCTACACCTTCAAACTCTTTTCAGCATTCAATACAAGCAAATCCAACCTTTAGCTAAATTTAGGAGAAATATAATTAACATATATTCCAGCTCAAAATCTTGGCATCGTACAATAATCACCTTCAGTAAATTTAATTTTATAACAACCTCAAAACCCATCACTCAGAAGCAGTAAAACCCAACCATTTCTAATTCTCTACTTTTATTTGTTTTTGAAAGTAGTAAAATTCCAACCTCAGCTCATTTTTAGGAGAACTAAAATATCTTTGTATTCCTGTTCAAAACTTGCATGTCTTGCAATAATCACCATCAGTAAAACTTCTAATGTCTAAGAACTTCAATTCCTTAGCGATCATTCAGAAACAGTAAAATTCAACCCTTTTTTGGGAGCAGTAAACATTCGACCTTTAGCTAAACTTAAGGAAAATAACAATTACTCCCTCCATTCACTTTTACTTGTCCACTTTGGAAATATATATGTCCCTTTAAGAAACAATGGTTCACACCATAATGTCCATCTTAATTGATGTTTAATAGTAGGCCTTGAAAAATAATTTGGAGAATAAGAAATTATTGCCAAAGGTAAAACATGAAAAAAATTAATCATCTTTTCCCGATATGTTAAAAGCTATCTAGCTCGGACTCTTCAAACTTGTCTTTGGGAGTGTTAGATCCCTCAAATACAGTATTTTTTGAGGATCTGACATGGGTGTGCCTACGTTTTTGGATAGTCCGAGCAACATAGGTTAAAAGTGAAAATTAATTTTTTGAAGGAAGTAATTTATGTTCCTCATCAAAGCCTTGATGTCCAATAGATATCAACTTCATTAAACTTATAATTTCCAACAAAATAACCTAAGGGTGTGGCTTGTGGCTTACTGGTCAATGGAGTAAATTGAGTATGATGAGGTTTCAAGTTCAATTCCAGAAACAAAACACAAGGTGATTTCTTTCTATTTTTTCAAGACTTTGTGGACAGAGTTAATTATGGCACAGGTATCCATGAAATTAGTCGAGGTGTTCACAAGCAGATCCAAACAACACAGTTATAAAAATAAAAGCAATTCCTACAACTTACAAAATCTTACCACCATTCAGAAACAGCAAAACTCCAAACTCTCTTTTGTTATAAAGCAGTAAAAATCCAACCTTTAGGTCAAAGTTTAAGAAAAGAAAGTTCTTCATAAACATATAAGCAGGAACTCAAGGGCAAAATCGTCAATATACCTTCGGTAGTTCTCTTCGCATACAAAAATTGAAAGAAAAATCAGGAAAAACTGAACCGGAGGTATCGTATCCACGGGGTGAAAGGAGTGAATGAAGGATTAGAGAGCTTAGATGAAAACTGAAGAGTCGGAGATTGGTTGTTGGAGGCGGCGGAGACGGCGGACGTCGATGCTGATAGGGATCTCCTTCTGCAATCCATAAACGGCTGGAGAATTTTCCAATTGAATCTCCGGCGATAGGCGAGAAGAAAAGAGAATTTGAAAAAGGAAGAAAATAGAGAGAAGAAGAAGAAGTAGAAGAAGGAGGAGGTAATTCAAGTTATTTTATGAATATTTTATAAGTATGTGGTTTGGAAAAAAACAAAGGGCCCTACTGGCATAGAATATCAAAAATTAAATTATCAAATCTAATTAAAATTTTGGTAGTTGATATTCGATGATCGCTATGAAATGTAATATCAATTTCAATATGTATTAAAATATGATATTCAATTCAATATATATTGAAACGTAATATGTAATTCAATATTATAATTACGATCATAATGAATAGCACATACTTGCATAATCAAATAATAAATTTATTGTATATATCATATATAGTAATTTTTTAGGTTTATTCCGTCTTTAACTATTGAAGTACATGTAGGCAGTACTAATAATGCATTTACACATTCTAGAGAACTCAACGTTTGTTTGACATTTAAACATGTTTTTACATTGTTGCTGCATCTTAAAACTGTCTATTTCATAGTAGTTGCTTATTGTTTGGATTGTAGTAATGGTTTTCTCATCAAAGGGATAGAGTGGGTATTGATTACTATGGCTCAGGGTCATGTATTCGAATAAAATTTTAAAATTACGATATTTGAATTTAGAATTGATATGATATTAATAATCTTTGGTATTTAGTATTATTTGACTATTAAATTATTTACTTAATGAAAGTTATATATTAATATATGTATTACTTATTAATATAATTACAAAGAAGAAATTTAAAGGCTAAATATGAATAATATAAATATATGTCTTTTAATTGTGTCATTAGCTTTTCTCGAAAGTCTTTTTACTTGTTAATCTTCTATTATATTGTGTCTTCATATAGAAAAACAGAAAGGGAGCAATAGTATTATCTTTGTAATATAATCAGTTACAACTACAATAAGATACTGCTGAATATTGTATTGAATCAAAGATTGATTTATCGATTATTGAATTGCGAATTAAAATTTAAAAATTTTATATTTAATATCTACTCTCTTCATCCAACTTTACTTGACCCTTGTTGATTTGGTACATGGATTAAGAAGTAATAAATGATGAGATAATTTTATTAAAGTACCATTCGAATATAATAAATATTATATCTTGAAAAATATAAAAAAAAATGCTATAATTAATAATAATGTAAATTAATAACTAAATATAAAATTATCTCTTAATTTTATAAAATACATAAATATTATTAAATATCCTAAAATAATATAAAAATCAAATAAAGATAAACAAAAAAAATACTTTTAACTATTAATTATTATTCAATTCGAAATTTGAAAATCTCAAATCGAATACTAAAGGCTCACCCTTAATTCCCATAAGACCATTATTAATTTATTTGTGACTTGAAAAGTCAATTTTGGCATGCTACATTCATTTTAATTGATTAAATAAAAACTTATCAATGCTTCTTGTCCCACAATGCTATAATTAATTTGTTTGTGACCTTATATTGGCCTGCTACATTTATTTTAATTAAATAAATAAAAATTGATCAATGCTTCTTGCTATTGAAAAAGAATAAGTGTATAACACATAAGATGGTTGTGATTATGATATTTAGAAGTTTTAATTTACTGATTTAGTAAAATAAAAGTCACTAGTTGTTAATATTCATAGTCGGGCATAGCTTGTGTAATTCTATAAAATGGAACTCAAACTTGATGAAAATAATAGTTAAAAAAATTTAAAAAATTATTGGTGAAACTAAATTAATAGATTATATTTGGTGAAAATAGTAGTGAATCGTTAAAAATATTATTGATAATAGTATTTTATGAATCTCATTAAAATCAATACAAGAACAAACGTTAAATTTTCTCACATTTGAAGGGAAATAGTGCAATTACTTGAGTCTTGCAAATGTGCAACCTCAATTGGAAAGGGGTTGATATGTTTTAGTAAAAAATAAGAATACAAAATGGAATCGCATGAACTTGAGCGAATATCAAGTTTTCAACATCAATATAGACAACAGTTAAAATCAATTTAACCCAACGTATTTTTACGTATAATAAATGGAAGATAGCACAATAAATCATATTCCAATAAATTTTACTTAGCAAACATTCATAAGTTAATTACAACATTATTTCTGAATACATTATTTTTGAATTTAATAAGTCAGACAGAACATTCATATGTCATAACCAACAAACTTGTGAAAATATGGAGGCAAATGGAAGAACTACAACATTATTTCTGAATTTGTTAAACCAAATAGAACATTAGGTGTTATAACCACCAATACCTGTGAAATGATGTGAAAAGGAGTCAAATGCAAGAAGTTAAATAGGAGCCCAGGCACAATATTCTGAAATAGGAAATAATACAAAAGACTGTCTAATTCGAAACATATTATACTAGTATCCATGTAGTGATTATTGATAAATTTTCTTTGAGGATGGAGAGATTGCCTTTGAATTTGTTTATTTCCATCTTGTAAAATCAGTTTTACTATGTGAACTATCATTGTGTTATCCGGAAAACTTTCAAATTAAACAGTTTGTAAGAGTAGTTTTATTTCTCTCTATTCTTTGAAAATCTAATTCTCGTATTTTTAAACTGTCTTTAAACTGACTTTATATATATATATATATATATATATATATATATATATTAAAAGCATAAATTTCCTAACTTGAAAGTTAAACTAGTATACGTATTCGCGCATTGTGCTGAAAGAAATTGAGCCTATAAAATTAATAAATAGTGTTCATAATAAAAATTAAAGATATTGACAACACCAAAAACTTACTTCATAAGCATTAGTCATACAGCAAAATATCTTTAAGTAATCTAATGATAATCAATATACTTGGTAAATCAAAATATAATTATGTAAAGTCTAAGCATAGTACATTCTAAGTTTATTTTAGAATATCATGATTAAATTATCAAAATAAAGAGCATATCATATAATGAAGACATCTCTATTATATTAAAATAAAATCTCAAAACCAATGTCATCAAGAAAATTATATCAACAAAATTCACAATTAAAAAGAATTACATAAATTATCAATTAATGAGTTAGACTAATGTCTAAATAAACAATTTTATGTATAGTGATATTAATTATATTCATGTAGAATAACATACATAAAAAATATTGTCTGAAAAGAGAAAAGATGTCAATATATAATATATTTATTATTTTAATACACACAAATAAGATTAAATAGATAATTATATTTTGACGATATTTTTGTCATATTTTATAAAATTTTTTCCTTATGATGTTGTCGGGATATTTTTAATATAGATTTAAAAAAAATTCTCTTATTATGTTGTTAAACTATTTTAGCAAATTTTGTAGAATAAATTTATGATAGCTATGCAATTATACTTTAAGCAAATTTTGTAAAATATATTTTTCTTTTCTTGTTGGAAGATTACTCTTATTACATTTTTCAAAGTTTTTTCTTTTATCATATTATAAATGTACTTTCATTACATTTATAAAAAGTGTTTTACTTATCATCTTATAAGAATACTTCTAGTTTAGTTTTGAAAGTGTTTTTCTTTTCATGTTCATGTTTAAATAGTATATTTAATATAAATTCAAAAATATTTTTCTTATCATGTTTAAGGATATATTCATTACAATTTGTAAAAAAGTGTTTTTCTTATCATATTATTATGGTTTATTTTCTTATTATTTTTCAAGGATACCTTTAGTATAGTTTTTAAAAGTGATTTTTTTTGTTATATGTTAAATACTTTCATTAAATTTTGTAAAAAAAAATCTTATAGTGTTGCAAAAATACCTTCAATATATTATTAAAAATACTATTCCTAATACATATAGTAAATATAATAGTTCAATATATCATTTAAATATATTTATCTTATCAAGCAACAAGAGTATCAATATTTTTCTTATAATATTACATGTTTTAAAGAAATATTTTCTAATCATAGTGCAAGTGAACTTTCATTATAATTTTTAAATGTGTTTTTCTTATCATTTGTAAAGGTGCTTTAAATAAATTTTATAAAAAAAATTCTCTTGTCATCTTATAAAGATATTTTAATATTGCATAGAGATATTTTTGTAATCATATTGCAAAGGTATATATAGCATATTTTTTTAAAAAATATATTTATTATCATATTATAAAGATATTTTCATTGTAGAGAATAACTTTAGTTCATGCTGCAAAAGTACTTTCTATATATATTTAATAATTTTTTTAATCATGTGTATAATGATTTTATTACATTTTATAAAAGTATTTCTTATTATGCTGTTAGATTATTTTTATTCTTGTTATGCTGCTAGATTATTTTTTACAACTGTAAAAACGTTTAACTTATCATCTTCCAAAGATACTTATAGTAAAATCTTAAAAATTAGTTTTTTTTCATGTTACAATGATGTTTTTAGTATCATTTTCAAAAATGATGTTTTTAGTATCATTTTGCAAGGATACTTTATCAATTTTTTTAAAGAAAAAATTAACAATATTATAATTTGTGAAAGTATTTTTCTTATCATATTGTAAAATTATTATTTTTATTATGATTTAACGATACTTTAGTATAATTAAAAATAAATTTTTTTATCATGTGTAAAAATACTTCAATTATATTTTGTATAAGTATTTTTCTTAACATGACGTAGTAAGGATACTTTTAATGTTTCATTTAATAATGTATTTCTTATCATGTAGCAAGAGTATCGTCTTTAAATTTAAAATAAAAAATAAATAAAAACTCAATGCACTTCAAAAAGACTTGTTTCAATGTATAATATCCATATTTCATCGATGTCTCTTACATTTGGACATTTACTGTGAAGAAACAACAATATATGTGCATGAAGTAGACTTTACTTTTGAAATTCAATAGTATAAATTACTGAAAAGAAAAAAATACATTATTATATGTAAAGATTTAAACATAACTATATAAATATATACATATATTATTGATGCATCAAATAAATATGTAAAACCACATAACTTCTGTCAAAGCATTATGTAATTTATATGCATATTTTTTTCTTCTTAATTTTGGTAATAGATTGTATAGACGGTTGATAATTAATAATTTTAAGATAACAATAGTTATTTACTATATCTTGCACACATAATATGCAAAGATTAAAATTTACAGTTAATATAAATAATGTAATATTCTACTTTAGTGTGATATAAATTTGATTGACAAATCAAAATGTCAAATATCATTGTTGAGTAAATAATATATATTTTTTCTAAATAATTAAAAATAACTTATATTATACTTTTGTAATATTTAATTATTTCGCATTAGATTTTTCATAGTGTAAATAACTAAATTGTATGTTTTCTATCTAAATTATTATCGTATCAAACAAAGGATATTTAAATTACAATACAATTAATTATTATCATTTTAATAATGACTAAAAGAACTTCGAAACTATCATTTAATTGTATAAGTTTATTAAATCTCTCGACGATGTAAAAACTACAAAATATATACTTTATATGATTCTTTTCACAAGACATTAGTAAATAACATCTTCTAATGTAATATATAGATACTTAAGAGAATATTTTTTTTTAAAAAAAAGCACCTGATTTTACAGCTCCAAAAATTTGCTTTTCTTTCAAATCCTTTATTAAGTGATCTAATTTTACTTTAAATACCCTAGATAAAATATCAAAACGATCTTCTGATTGCAAACCTCTAGTTTTTACGAATTTGCTAATCTCCGGCCACTTTGGATTGCAAGTAAATGTGATGAAGAGATATGGATAGCCAGTCCACTTGCAAATTGTCATAGCATCTTGATAATTTTGAATCATGTATCGTGCAACCCCTATAAAGCTAGATGACAAAATTATCCTTTTACCTTGAAAAAAAGGATTTATCTCTCCATTTAGAATAACATCTTCTAATCCTTTATACATGGCAAGTGGCAATTGTTTTTGATGAGTTCTAACATACTTCAACCTAGAGGATTCAATCATTGAAAATGCATCTACCAAAAATTATTGAAATAATTGTTTGGATATCACAATTGTTGGAATTTCACCTCTCCTCTCTTGAATTTTGTAAGAAAAAAATTCACGCATGCTAACATTATTTTTTGCCCAATTTGATTCTACTTTTTCATTTGAAAGAGCGTCCTTTCTATATCCATCTTCACCATATGAAAAAAATAATGGATACTGTAGGGCTAAATATGCAGCATTCAAATCATTAATTCTTTGAAGTTGTCATGTTTGTGTTTCAACAACAATATCTCTGTCACATCTTGAGACATCAAAATCTTTCAACCACTAAAACAGCTACCTCAAAAATTGTTGATAGATTATACCTTTTTCCATCATAATTTCTTTTCCCTATCAATCTGAGTCGAACATTAGAATGAGTATCCTCTTGAAATCTATCTTTTACCATTCTAAATGATTTTGTCAAAATATTTTGATCATCAAGCATCTATTTAAGATCATGAATAATATTCGCATGAAGGTTATTTATGCTTTCATCACGAATACAAAATAAAATATACTATATTATTATCTTTAATTTTTATTACACAATTATTTTGTATAATAAATTAAGGATGTTGAAATATTAACCTCAGTGCATGAATTCTATTTTGCACTTCATTTTCTGTATCATATATATATATATATATGTATGTATATAATTGTGCAAATTTTGCAGTAGATCCTTCAGGAGGCAATAAACTACCAATTTGATGATAGCTTTGATCGGAATGTTTAAAAATTTTTGGTCCCCTTGTATGGTTAACTAAAGCATCAACTTTCCCTCCAATTGATGTAAATGAGAACATTGAGTTATAACTTGTAATATTATCTCTGAATTGATTATTTTTTGGACCTGCAAAAATAAAATTAGTAAATTAATATGTATGCATATATTACATATATTAGTTTAATATGATAACACAAGGGAAATTGTTACCAAATAATAATTCTTTTAGAAGTATCGGAGGATTTTTTGGCCTAGGTAAATTAATTTTGCCATGAAGACAACATAAAGAAAATTCAGGCTTTTTGTTTTTCAATTTCTTGTTGATTCTTTCTTCATACCAAAAGTATGCACCACAATGTTCACATTCAAATGTTGGATCACCTATATCCCAATAATATATTGACAAAAGAAAAAATTAAGTAAATGTCAATTATTTTATTTTTCAATGCATATTTTGTAATTAATAAAAGTATAAAAAAATTTATTATAACCGTACTATTCATAATTGCAAATTCATATCAACATCTATAAAATACAATATCAAAATCACATGAAATAATTCATGTTATTCAATATTTTAGATAAACGAATTACAATTGTGTTAATAAGGGCATACCTGTAAACTCTACTTCATCTTGATACACATCATTATTTCCTGTGTCTTTTTCATACAATAGAATATTAATGATTTTATAAAACAATCTTTATTTTTCATACAAAAATTTAATTTAAACGTAAAATTTTTAAAATAAGTATAATTAAAGTAGGGCACACCAAATACATCACCAGAATTATCGTCATTGTTACACCCGATGAAAAGACTAAATTACCCCTAGAATTGATCTTGCGCGTAACACGTCCTCCCATGCTCCATTTGCAAATCCAAGATCGAATTTGCGATCAGTGCAAAAAATAAGCAGGAAAATATTCTCGACTCAATTTTTATGCGACCGAATCAAATTAAATTTTTTTAAAAAATTGCAAAACAGTGAACTTTCTACACCTCTTCCGCAACACGCTAGGGACACAGAACCACACTTATTTTTCTTCTAAAATTTTGAAGAAGTTTGAAAATTTGCAAAACCCAGTGATTTAATATTGGTGTGCGATGCGCACCAGTACAAAATCGAGCCGATTTTTTTTTTAATTGGAAAGTATGATTTTGACCTTTCCCACACCTCATAATCCTAAACTAATCGGTTTTAAGTCAAATTTAAGTCATAAACATTTATTTTACACCTTTATTCTTCAAAAATGCTCTCAAGAAAACTCAAGCGTAAAAAAAATCAAGAACGGTAACTAACGCTTTCAAGAATTCTTTCCAGTTCTTCCAAGAAGTTGATTCTCAGGTATATAAGGTCTACAAAAAAATAAATCTATCTATATATATATATATATCAAGTTAGTAGTTTACAACAAGATTTCTTTATTTTGAGTAATTTTCTTGTTTATGCTATTTTTGAAAAAAAGTATGAGAATTATTAAATTCTTTTATTGCATTGGAGTCTTGAGTTGAGATGCTACATTGAAGTGTTAGATTAGTCAAATCCTAAAATTTCTATAGAAATCTATGAAGCTTGATACCTTACTTTAAACTCCAGAAAAAGTATTTTTATGAGTATTTTATGAATAGAGGAGCAAGAAGCCTATGATTTCAGACAGTTTTGAGCTAAGTTTTAAGAAGCATTTAAAGTTTTGTACTCGAAAGATAGCTGAGTAATAAAGTTATGTTTTGAGACACTTGTAATAATAGTATTTTCAGATAAAGAAAAGTTTAAGATAAGTTGAGAAAAGTTAAGAAAAATTAAAGCTGGGCTAAGTCCCTGAAAGATTAGATTTTGAGAATTCATATTCTTTAAAGTTATGAGCTATATAAAATTTATTTTTTTGGAGTAGTATTGAGCACTGATATGAGTGAGAGTAGAATTAATTACTTGAACTCATAAACTATGTAGCCAGCATAGGATAGGATTGCACCAAAGTACAACTCCTCACTTGCCATTGAGATGGCACCAGTTTTGGGATGGATCCACTCCCCTAGTTCTTCGTCCCTTACCCCGACAAAGTATGAGGCAGCTCTGGTAGCATGGGCAAGATGTTGTATCATCATGAAGCTCATAGTGATGATTGTTGGTTAGAGAAAGTCCTTAAGAAGTAAAGATTGTTATTCTACTTATTTGAGATCTTGTATTTCT
>JAOTQJ010000091.1:23740503-23766407 GCA_025642045.1 Solanum sejunctum
CATAAATACAATATGTTTATAACACTCCCCCTTGAATGTCTAATTGTTAGACTATGTGCTTCGTTAAAACCTTACTAGATAAAATTCTGTGAAAAAAATTCTAGTGAAGAAAAAAAAGTATACATATCCAATAATACACATTATGGAGGCCTCATTAAAACCTAGTGGGACAAAAGCATTATGGATGCCTCATTAAAAACCCAATGGGACAAAAACCTTATGAGAAAAAAAGAGTACATTGTATATTAACTCCTCTAATCAGAACATCAATTGAAGGACTTGAATCTTCACATCCAATCTTGACTTGAATCTTCACATCCAATTTTGTATACCATATTCTTGAAAGTTGCGGTTGGTAGAGACTTAGTGAACAAATAAGTCACATTCTCACTTGAACGAATTTGTTACAGCATGGTATATTTATTAATTATATACCACATATAAAAATTATTAGATGAAAATTATATGGTCCTCGACCATATACCAATTCGAGGAGAAATTGATCATAATGTATTGGATTGATACATATCTTTGTCTATAATTTGTGATATTTCAGATCATGAAGCTTTGTTCTCATAAGCAATAATTGACTATTTATTTAAGGTATTTAATGTCAATTATCAAGATGAATTGTCATGAATTGTCTTGATTTCATATTTTGAAAGTTGTTCTCTTAACTCAATTATCTTGCACAAACAATTTTACAAATGTCAAAATTCAAAATTGATAATAAATACACATGTGATTATCTTATTGATGCATCTATTTCACATATCACATGATGATGAACATGCTCATATTGACCTTTTATACTTTCAGAATTTAAAAAATTCAGTCCCACCATTAGTTAATCCAATCAATTTTTCATGAGAACAAACAACCTTAAAGAATCTTTTATTTCTTCAATAAAAGTAAACTTCAAGTTTACTATGACATGTGTCTTTTGTTATAGTAAATTTCTGATTTACTATTACATGAATAAGTTTCATATTTCTTACTCGGGAAGTAAAATTTTAACTTTATTTCTTCTTAACTATTCTACTTTTTGTAGAGGTGAGTCATGATCCTTTTTAAATCTGTAAATGCATCTGACATCCGATTTATAATTTTTGCATGTGAATAATCTTTTGTACTTCTTGCTCACAAATAGAAACATATGGGTCAAGATAAGACAATGATGATTTTTTTCACAAAACAAGTGGATTTTTGACTGTGAGATATTCATATTTTTAAAGTTTCATCAAGATGATGACACAAGAATATTGTAGCTTTAGCACAGTCTTGTTTTGATGCTTTATCTTCATATGATGTTTCCAAGACATCTAGCATCCAATATCCATGAAGGTAGTCCTTGCCAAACTATAAAGAGCAACAGACTCAAGATGATGACACAAGAATATTGTAGACTTAGCATAGTCTTGTGTTTGATGCTTTATCTTCGTATGATGTTTCCAATACATCTAGCATCCAATACCATGAAAGGTAGTTTTTGCCCAAACTATAAAGGGCAATAGATTCAAGTTTCTTAAGTTTAGTCATATCAATAAAGATAAAATAGATAAATAAATAAATAAATAAATAAATAGTATCTTGACCTTAAAACTTAACCTTCACTCTTTAAAACGGTAGAGTATCGTGCCGACAAGGTTAATCATATCAATAAAGATAAAACAAATAAATAAATAATACCTTAGCCTTGAAATTTATCCTATGTTTTTTAAGACAGTAGAGTCTCGTGCTGATAACGTGTTATAAAGTAGGGGAGAAGAGAGAAAATTTCTTATTGCTCTTGGATAATATTGAGAGGTCTATTACAATGAAAGAAACCTTTATATTTATAGGAAAAAATTGACTTGGTTTCCAATTAAGAAACTGAATCGGTATTCAAGTATCCTAAAGGATTCTACATAAATAGACATTCACCATAAATAGAATATGTTTATAACAAAATAGTAGAAGTACAACAACAACAACAACATACCCAGTGATGTCCCACAAGTGGGGTCTGGGGAGGGTAGATTGTACGCAGACCTTACCTCTACCTCATCGAGGTAGAGAGACTGTTTCCTAAAACCCTCAGCTCAAAGCCTATATGTAGAAGTACTAGATATGGATAGACATGCCAAGATGAAAATGTTAGATGAAATGAAATAGATTGAAAATTTCAAAAACTCTATTATTCAAATTCTTCATTTTATAAATTTCTATTAAAATTTTAAATAAATTTAATAATAATTCAATTAAGAAATAGATTTCAAAGTAAATATCATTCTATATTTAATTAACTCTTTAATAAAAAATTAAAATTTAGCTAAAAATTACTAAATTTACACGTAATTCGTTCAAGAAAGTGATCAAGGGGTTATTTGAATATTGTTGGTTAAGAAAGTGTATATAAACTCGCAAATTTGTGATATAATGCTTTCATATCTAATTCGATTTTTACCAACACTATTAACATGCTTACTTTTTTCGAACCCCTTGGACGAAAATCGTGACTCCGCCACTGGCTACCAAATGGCTTAATGTGGTGACTTTATCCTCTCCTTTTAATAATATATAGATTACGTAAATACCATTCTAATTTAAATATCTAAATTCTATATATATACTATCATTGTGTTATCTAGAAGACTTTCAAATTAACGGTTTGTAAGCGTAGTTTTATTTCTCTTTTATTTCTTGAAAACCTAATTCCCGCACTTTTAAACTGTCTTTAAACCGACTTAATATATATATATATATATATTAAAATGCATAAATTCCCTAACTTGAAAGTTAAATTACCTTTCTAATTTAAATATCTAAATTCTATATATGTACATCGTATTTAATTTTTAAATCTTATGCTATGTCTCAATAAAAATGAAACATATATTTTTTGGAACATTAGACGTATAAAAGTGAATGAGATGCTATTTTTTTTTTTTATGTTTTCATTGTAGTGTAGTTATGTTGAAGAGAAAAAATTTTAATTTGAAATAGCAATAGTATTGTTAATGTTTATATTAGTAAAGATTAATTTAAGTTAATAAGATGTTAGTCATTTGTTCGTAATACAATCTATAGATGATATTGTATAAAATTTTATTTACTAATACGAATAATTTAATTTAATATTTTAAAATATTAAGTAACTAATATAAAGAATACACCATTTCGTACTCTATCCTACAGTGCAATTATTTGCAGAGTTTTTTTCTATTTTGTGTGATATTTTATTTTCGCTCCTCAAATATATTATCTTTAATTTTTCTCTTTGCTTCTCAAAAATTTATGAGGTATACATTCAGTACTATCTGATGCACACGGAGTATAAGTTTATCCAAGTTCTATTTCATAAGCCATGATTACTATGTTCATAGGTTATGTAGAATAATTAAATTTATAAGAATGCATAATATTGAAGTTGAATTGTATTATAATTATTATTTATATTTAGTATAATTATAATATAATTTTTTAAAGATGCATCTCTTCTTCCGATGATTCATCACCACCACATCACCATTAGACGGTTAGTAGCCCAGTCCAATTATAAAATGCAGATGAAAATATAATAATAATTACAAAATTACAATTGAAAAATAAAAATAAAATACAAATATTCTTTAGGCTGAGGTGCGTATATTTCGCTCTCTTTAAGGAGATTTAAGTTCATTGTGGTAAAATAAAAATATTTTCACCGGTCCAACAGTATTCTCATTGACCTGTCCTCTCCAGGAAACAACAATCTTTTTACAAAAATGTATAACTCAATAACTCTGAACAAGAGTTGAGTCTAAGCTCTACACAATAAAATACCTCCTTTCGATTAATAAAACTCTCAAAATATTATACAATATACATACATATACATATATATATATATATATACATATATGTTTCTTGTTTTTCTCCTCTGACTCTCTGTTGTGCTTTTCTTTTTTTTCTGATTTTTCCACTGCCTCACTTTGAGCAAAATGTGGCTCTTTATACATAGGCATGTGACGCCTCTTCAAGAGCTCCAAATGCAGCATAAACATAGGATAATAATAAAACAAAACTTAATGGAACATCATCACTAAGTGGAGAAGCAAATGAAACATTAAGGATACGACTAATTCCTTTTCGTAGTGCTGCACTGCAAGGAATTATAAAGAATGTGAAAATATTAAAAAAATGTATACTTACATAAAATAAATCATTACGCAGTTTACTCGTGATCATCATATTCTCTTTTTTTCATTTTTTTGTCCAAACACCACCATCAGATCTAAACATCAAAGAGAACCTAAAGTTGAATTTTCAGTTGTAGTTTTTAGTTTGGATTGTCATTAGTAGCACAGTTGCTTAGTACTCCTTCTTACGTATTACAATACAGCTGCTTTCAATGCTCCATTTAGCGAAAACCTGCTTAATGGACAAATAAGAGATTGGCAAGAATCTGTTCTTAAACTCTAGAGAACAAGCAAAACTTTTTCAATCACCTTTAGCCTCTAAAACCTCCAAAGAACATTCCTCGAGGCTTTGTTTTAGGCCTTTTCATAGTCAATGAACACCATATTATGTGAGGTCCCTTTTTTCTTTTCCAATATTTCTCTACTAACCTTCTTACATGATGATGGTTTTAATAGTCAATTGTGCAAACATAAATCTAAATTGATTCTCAGAAATGGACACTCGTTTCCTCACCATCATCTCCACTAATTTCTTCTAGACGTTCATAGTGTGATTTAATAATTTCATATCGCCCTTGTTTTTGTATAATAAAATCATTGTACCCTTAAAGCATGAAACAACCCAATTAACTACTCTACACTTCTCTTACTTGTGCTTTTACAAAATTACATGAAATCTCATGGGTCCAATCATTCTTCCTCGCGGATCCTACAATTAGCATGTTTAACTTGTTCAACTTTAGAGCACCTATAGCACCCCCAAAGTCTTTTAGAATGCTAATTTACCCAATGTGATACCTCTTTCCCTTTCGTTTAAGAATTTGTAAAAGTACATTTTTCATATTTGTTTAATGGAAATCTCTTCCAACAATACTTTAGCTTCTCCATCCTTATTATACTTCTAATATAGTCGCGAGCCTTTCTCACTATTACTTTTGTGAGCCTATACAATTTCTTGTCCTCACCTTTATCTCCTAACTCGACATACAAAGCATTTGAAAGATGCTTTCTTAGTAGTCGTAACTAGTATTTAGCTTCTATCTTTGTCATCTTATAGACTTATTAAGCACTTAGTTCTCTTCTTCATCCATGCACTCCAACAATTTTATATATACAACCTTCTTTGCTTTCACCTTTTTTGACTTCTTCTTTCCACCACCAATCTCCTTAACAGACATCAAAGTTATCTTTCGATAACCCTAGCATTTTTGTAATTGCTTCTCTAATGCAACTATTTGTACTTATCTCACATGTTATTCACATCACCGCTACTACATATTCTTAATTAAGTAATTTTATTAATTTTATAAAATTTGAATAATTGTTAAAATAAACTTTGAAAATACTTTAATAATGATTTTCAAAAACTACCTTTGGACTTTGTTTTTCACAAAACACTCTAAACCCTTCAATTGGCCTAAAAAAAACCATAAAACTTTTTCATCTAAAAGTTGCTTCTTTTACTTCAACTTTTACATACTTGGATTTTCCAAGACGATCTTCTTCTCAGGTAATTCAACACCCTTTTCTGCCTTTTTTTTTCGTTTTTTGCTATTTTCTTGCTTCGCTTAGCAATAGGGGTGTTGGAAGCTACATTCGTGAATGGTGGGGGTGGGGGTGGGGGGATTCTCGTTTCTTTGTTAATGGGTTTCTGAAAATGTAGTCTTTTTGATGTTCATGGAATTGTATATGGATTTCTGGGGTAATGGTGCTACTTCTTGAAATAAATCATGGTTTCTTTAATGTACCCATTTTTGCTGTTGATTTGGTTCTCATCTGTTTGGTTGTTTATGCTTAGTGCAGTTATCTATTTTTAGGGAAATGAAAAATGTGAATGCAAATTGGGTTTTTTTTGGAGATGAAACAACATTAATATGAAAATGAGGGAGACTGCCTCTTTTCCGAAAAACAATTTTGAACATTGTTTGTTGATAGTGTGTTTTGTTATCTTTGAATGTCGTCTTTTTGTATATACTATCTGATGCATGAGACCATGTCAAATGTTGTTTTTTCTCTTAGTTGGAAGAAGCCTTTTACCGTTCTTTAGAGCTTCGAGGAGTGGGGTCTATCTTTACCGTCATTTGATTCTTGATTTAGTTATGTCAAAGGGAAGAATAACTAAAATCGTAGAGACCTATACCTAAATGCTAATATGTTTTAGATATGCGCTGTTATTTTTCTGTTGTATGTACTGTTTTTCCATTAAAGATATAATCTTGATACTTTGCTTAACAAGGCTCTACTTTAGTTAGTATATCACATTCTCTCTGGTAAAAGGATTCAGTTAGATTAGGCCTCGGTTAAGCTATCCCTGTGTGCTATATTTGAGTTCATGAAAAGAAATGTTAGGGATCCACAGAGAGCTCACCCTCATTTCAAAAGTGGTTTTGCAATGAAAACAAGTACCTCTTGGTGCTTCTGTTTTTCTGTCAAATGCTGGAAGAGACTAGACCTATATTGTTTTGATAAAGTAATAAATCTTATTGACTAAAAGGGCAAATAACGCCCATATACAAGGAGTATACCTAAAAGTAGGAGTATACAAATATAGTTTTCTACAAATAGAACTCAATGCTCTATGGTAACAAGTATCTCATGGGCACATGAATAAGAAGATAGGGTTAAGAGGCCACTCTTCATCAGTACAAAGTCTCTCTCTCTATACCATAAAAGGCTCTTCTATTTCTTTATCTCCAGATTTTCCACATAAGTGCTGGAGGAGTAACATCCCGCTCTCTATGTCTTCTCTTCCGTCTTTAAAAGGTCCAACTGTTCCGTTCTCGAGAAGCTTGTTTATTGTTGTTTCTTTCTAGAGAACCTTGACTTTGTTGTTTCTTTCTTGAAATTATGTCTTTTTGTCTAACCTCATTGAAAATCCTCCTTCAAAGAACTCGTTTTTTTGCATCTCACAGAATTTTGTCATAAATTCATGTGAAGGCAAAAGCCTATATATGGCGATTCAAGTTGAAACCCGTTTAGGTGTGTCAAGCTTCTTGACATCCTGTTCTATAAGAACAATGCCATCTAACTTGAAATTAAGAATGTGGAAGCTGTCATTATGAGGAATGAGTTCCTGTGAGCAGATATGTATGAGTATTAGATGAGATGAAAGGTGTTGATCAAGGTGTCTGTTTTTACCATTAGAAATAATTGAGAATCCAAATACTAGAGGAACTCTCATCTCTCTTGAGGATGTTTGATATGGTTGTAGCGCCAAGTCCGACACTTCCTCAAGTGCAACCAACTAGTGAAATTTACAGGCATGGATGCTTTTGTACAAGTTCATGGCTTTTATGGAGAAGATTTTCTTGGATTTTGACTGTATATTTAGATAAGATTAAAAAATGACCAAATTCGCCAAAATGTGCAGGTAGCACACATTGTGAATAAAATGAAAGCTGGCCACATCATATGGCTTGGTCACATCCTGCATTGACCTACATATGCACTAGTCGTTGGTGCAGAACTATGATGGGTAGAAGGTGCTAAAAGGGGATGGGGTCAATCTAAAAGCATATGGAAAGAAATTGTCTGGAAAGACCTACAATTTATTAGAAACAGAGCGGACTTAGCTAAAAATAGGGCACAATGGTAGATAAAGATTCATATAGGTGATATTGTTTAGTTGGGAAAAGGTTTAGTCTTGTTATTACATTCATTTTGAACCTATTGCTTTTCTAGGAACATTTTGACTTAATTGATCTATATGTAAACAATCTATCTGTTATATTTATTTTTGTTTGGTATGAATTATGATGATGACATGAGTTAACTTTAAACAGAAAACATGGTAAGTGAGAATTCATGTAGCCGACCCCAACTTTTGTGGGATTGAGGCATCGTTGTTACTGTTGATTACATAGTCTTAATTCATTATTGATGGTTGTTTCACGCACATTTGGTTTTTCAATATAGTGTTCTTAACTTCTAATGGGTTGTGTAAGGTACATGACAGCTTAAAGTATTGAATAGATGATACTTAATGATCAATTGACCAAATTGACATCATCTAGAACATTCTTTCATACTTTTTAAAATCCATTTGGAGGTATATCCACCAAAGTATGGATGATGTCGACATAGAATTGGATGAACTGGAATTAGTTGCTGCTGCTGCTGGTTACCACTATTATAATTATATAACTAGGCAGCCTTCTCGTGGTTCAACTCCTAAAGGGTCTGGATTCTTGAGCGAACTGCTCAGTGCCGACAATAATATGTGTCGGGAAATGTTAAGGATGGATAAACATGTTTTTCACAAGCTTTGTAACATCCTTCGAGAAAGAGGCCTGCTGCGTGACACGGCTGGTGTTATGATAGAGGAGCAATTGGCAATCTTTTTGAACATTGTTGGCCACAATGAACGCAACAGGGTTATACAAGAGCGCTATCAGCACTCCGGTGAAACAATAAGCAGGCATTTTAATAATGTATTGAGGGCACTTAAGTCGTTATCCCGCGAGTTCCTTCAACTTCCTCCAGTCAGTACTCCTCTCCAGATCCTTGAAAGTAATAGATTCTACCCATATTTTGAGGTTAACCTTTGAGACCCTTCTTTCTTGTTTCATTTCATTATAGATTGGACTTATTGATCTGACTTTTTTATTACAGGATTGCATTGGTGTGATCGATGGCATGCGTATCCCTGCTCATGTGCCAGCGAAGGATCAATCTCGTTTTCGTAATAGGAAGGGTATTTTGACCCAAAATGTATTGGCAGCATGCACATTGGATCTCCAATTTATATTTGTCTACCCTGGCTGGGAAGGCTCAGCTACAGATTCACGGGTACTGAGAGCCGTTTTGGATGATCCTGATCAAAACTTTCCTCCAATTCCTGAAGGTTGTTCATAATTACTAAACAGAATAGTTTTGCTTTTAGTTTAGTTCGTTTGCTTTTCTACACACACTCAAAACAACTCATTGATATTTATCGACAAAATTGCCTGTTGCAGGGAAGTATTATCTTGTTGATACAGGTTATGTTAATACGGATGGATTTATTGCTCCATTTCCAGGAATTCGGTATCATCTTCCTGAATATCAGGGTGCTAATCTATTACCCAGAAATGCAAATGAGTTATTTAACCACCGGCATGCATCACTTAGAAATGCCATTCAGAAATGTTTTGATGTGCTGAAAACTAGATTTCCAATCCTCAAACTTGCTCCTCAATATGCTTTTCATACACAGAGGGACATTGTTATAGCTGCATGTGTTATTCACAATCACATCCGGCGTGAGGAAAAGAGTGACTGGTTATTTAAAGACGTTGAAGGAAGATATGTAGAAGAGTTGCCGGATTTAGATGATAATCCCGATCCACACTTGGCTTTTCAGGTCCAAGAACAGAGTGCCTCTGCCTTGAGAGATTCCATTGCAGCAGCAATGTGGAGTGACTTTATCAATAAATGGGATGAGTGGTGATTCACGCTTCTTCGAGAGAAGATGTGAATAGCTTCATGTGTTCATCGGATGAGTACAGAAAAATTATACCCCATATTCACAATCTACTTACTTTTTGTCGTTGGTGGCGTATGGACTAACTTCTGCACATCTAGACTAATTCCACTGGCTACCTGCTGCTTTTTATCAGCACAGGTATCGCGAGTCAGATGGTAGATGTTGATTAGAGATTTGGACCTGACTGCTTTCCTGGATGTACTGTCAAAGAGGAAATATAGATTTGGTGTTTCCCATAGTGAGAAGCATTCAGTTTTTGCTGTGTCATAGTAAATTGTAATGTTAGCAAGACAACATTCATTCTCAACCTGAGAATCATCTTCTTTTCATTTTTCTATGCTCAAAATTTGAGATGTTTTCTTCTCATTCAGTTGTTATCTACTGATAATAGTGTATTATATTCATCACTGCCAACCTGGATGATGGCAAAAAGTTTTACTTTTAAAAAAATGCTGTTTATTGGTGCTTGTGATTTGAAGCATGGCCTCTAATGTCTGCCCCTTTTTGCAGTGGTCATCACCAATACCCCCATGAGACGCATAACCTTCAAAAAAGCAATGTCTGCCTTTCGGAAATAACTTCATAGGCTGTCAACTAAATTCACGGAAAATGAGTGCATACAGATGATGAACCTAATGCATTAAAGTTTTCGCTATGGCAAGGTATGAGAAACTCCGTTGATAAAAAATGCAAACAATTATTCATCAACATGCTTGTGAGGTCCAACTTGACCAAGTTTGGATGCCATTCGAATAGGTTCACTCATTGACACAAAACCGATGGGTGAACACACACAAAGACACTTAAATCTTAAATTCCTATTTCATGACATTATAACGTTGAATAAAGAAACGTTGATAATAAAAAAAAATGAAATGAATACTGGACAACAAGCCTGTAAGCACCACCCTAACCAAGTTTGGATGCCAAGGTACCTGTCAATTGATTTCTGAAAAATTAGTGAACTAACACACAAACAACAGAGAAACTTGACGAAGAATTCACCATATGCACAATGTTTCACATAACATTGTTCATGACTTCTACAATGTAGCATAGCATTCTTAGTAAGTATCAATCCCAGTACATCTGCTTAGATTGTATCTAACTCCTATAGTTCTCCTTACAAAACATTGCCTAGTTTGGGGAAAGAAAATGTGCTCTAGTAAGAGGATATTCTTTTCCAGCAATCCAAACACCAGTTTGTGACCATTGAATGTTTTCCCACTCCAGATTCTCTTCCAAAACCTTCCAAAAGAGAATAGTAACATTGTTAGGCAACAAGGTAAAGGTAGACCTGAGACAAAGAAGCTGTTTTCTTAATGGAGTTTAGCTTTGGTTCACAGCTTCATGCTTTAAAGTGAACCATATTATCACATGGTGTTGCTATTATACAAATGTTGCTCGGACTCTCCAAAAATGTTACCACATCCGTATCAAATCTTCCAAAAATGCAGTACTTTTAGAGGATCTGACACGTATCTATCAGCATTTTTGAAGAGTCCGAGCAACATAGGTTTGTATTGCTAACATATAATGGGCAGAAACAAGGATGAATACCTCAACATGTTCAAGGGACAAAGGAATTCCAACTGATTGCATTAGTTTCTGAGGCAGGGGCTTCTTACAACGGGAAAATCGGAACATATCTACCATCGAATTCTCACCATTCCCTCCATTTTTTTCTCCGTTTGCCATGTGTAAATTGTAAGTTTGAAGTTTGTCAACATCCATTTCATGTATCTGAGAAGTAGCCTTTACCATCTTTTCACCGCTAAAACAGAGCTCATACCTTCAGATTATTTAACAAGTCAGGAAGTGAAGGAAAATGAAGATCAAAGTAGAAGGTAAAAACTGGACAATAAATTATTAAAGATCACATATCAGTCACTTTCTCAATGATATTTCTTTTCTTTTCGCTCTTACTAGAGGAAACATGCAAGGGATATAAGAGACTAAGAGAGTCGTATAGCAGATACATTTTTCCCATAGAGAGTGGTTACCTCTTAGAATGAGTTTCCAAGTAAAGAACTTCTCCCTTTTTTAGGCGCGTAGATGTAAAAAGGGCCTTTTTAAGACCCTTGTCAGCAACAACACTAATACTGTATTTGAGCCTGGGGAAAGAAACAAGCAACAGTAAGTAAATAGAAGCATGGATGAAACCATAGGCAACAGCTCATCAGGCTAAAATATTGGAAAGAACCTTTCAAGGTAAACGGTCCTGTAAAGTGGGCTTTGTTTTCAAGGATATCAATCAAACCACCGGCTTTGTTACTGACTCAAACCACAAGTCAGAAGACAGAGCATGACAAGTAAAACATAGCATTGCTCATCTTGATATTCCAACTCATACTTCAAGTGCTTATTAACATATGGGGAAAAGCTCAATACAAGATTACAAAGACCATATCTACCAGGGAAATGTCCTTAAAGTCCCAAGCACCTGTGATCGAAATTAAGAAAACTAAAGGGTCCTCCAAAGAATCAATCTTACTGCTTTGGAGTAATGCTTCTTCGTCATATGGTCAGTATTTTTTTCAAGTACAGAAATTAGAACAAAGGATAAGTGATGCAGAGAAGCCTTCACACATCCATTGAAGCTAATTGAAGGGAAGTCTTGAGGAGGACTTATTGTAGATTTATCTCAAAAAGACTAGCCTCACTTGCACACAGTAACAACAATTTTGTAACCATTTAGTAACATACATCCAATATTTAAGAGAAGATAATTTGACAGAAAAATTTACCTGGTTCTCCTTTCCAATAAGTTTGAAAAATATCTTCAGATAAACCACTAGACAGTCGTGAAAACAAAAATGGTTGTTCCCCGTATATTATTTACCAAAAGTATTAAAATTACTCCTTTTGTTTTGAACAAAGCCCAACAGAAAAATCACCATCAGAAGAAAAAAGTTTGAACAGCAAGCTGATCCAGAAATTATACCACATCAAGGGTCTATGCATTACTGAAGTTCTGTATCTAAGGAAAGGGAAAAAAAGCATCTATTTGACGAGCAAGGTGATCCAGGAAAACAGTACATACCAAGGCTCATTGCATAAGTTGAACTGAATTGTCACTTCACGTACAAACCTCTGTTGTCGTAGTGCATTCTACAAAGAGAGTAACCAACAGAGAAGTTGAGGGCTGAGTTAAAAGGAAAAATAGCATACGACAATACACTACAACAAAGATTAAAAGAGAAGGCATAGTTTAAATCTCCTTCTCCTTTCAGTGCCTTAAGCAAAGATGCATAACAAAAAGAGGATCATCATATCACATTGATAAACCTAAAATGGAGTATCAGATATATTTTGAGTAGTCATTTGCAGTTCTTCATTACCATTGGATCAAGCGGAAAGTTCAAAATCCAGAGGAACTAACTCTTTACATTTTAAAATTGTTCTTGCATGGAAAGCACACTGTTACTAAATACTTGTGACAAATTGAGTGTTCCATGACGAGTCCCTTGCCCCATGCAGGCTAGTGAGAAACCTAATCCTCAACACGCAGAACTGGGTGAGCTCATTTCCTTTTTCCTAAATAGTCGCAGCATAATACAACTCATAGAAAATGTAGATAAGATGATAACATGATGAATAAAGATTGAGTATTTTCTCGAATTCAACTGTGATGTACTTGGGCTGTTTATATGATGAATCATAGAAGGCAGTGAATCACCCCGAAAGGTATAGATGTTGGAAGTTCCAAGTTTCAGAATTTATATTTATGTTATTAGTCTAAAATGTAAAGATAAAGTTACCTCAGGCAATACAGTTGAGGCAAATACATGGTCGGACAAATAAACCAAAATCCACTTTATTTTTGTTTATTCTTTTCTATCGAACTGTCTAAATGGATAGGATTGCTTCACTTAGATGTTAGTTTGACAGCTATAGTGTAAAAAGGGGTTTAACAATAGCCTACAGATATGGAAAAGAGAAAGAGTCAGCAATAGTCTCCCCTAGATGGTTTTCAACTGATTATGCAACTTATATAGAAAAGAGCAGCAGCATGATAAACAATTTTAGACTACCAGAGAAAGTGAGCAAAAGATTGTCTTATAACATTAACAAATGTGGAAAAAGCAGAATGAACTTCAATTTAACTGAAATAATACCGAAGCAGCAGCTCGAGTGGTCATAGTGCGCTCTACCGCCACCGGAGCTAGAGTAGGCTCCAAGGTTGAGGAATGTGTTAGGCAAGGTTCAAGATCGATGGTTCCACCTCCTTTCTGAAGGACAAGACAAATAATCACAAAGGTTATATGGGAGGTGGCACAAAGTTCCACATTGAGATAACTGCACATTCAATAGTTATACAAAGAATTTACTCGCATATATAAATCAAAAGTAACATAAATTTGTATCTAGGCAAGAATAGCTGGTAAATGCAAGTCCATCCAGAAAGTATATACAATCATCTGAAACAGAAAGTTTGGCAAAACAAAGTAGTGTGTATAAACAAAGTAGGTACAGTGAAAGAGACTCTCTCCAGCTACAAATTTAGAAAGAGAATTTGAAGAAGAGCCTGGATGTTGCCTCACTAGGACTCATGTGGGTCCAGTGGAAAGAAAGAAATAGAAGAGCTTTTGAGGGGAAAATGAATATCGACATTTGAGGAATAACCTCTCATTCATAGTCTCTTTTTGGTGCACCCATGAGGTTACCATTTGTATAGAAAATTAAGAGCTGCTTGTCAGAATCGTATTTTGATTAAGATTCTCTACTTTTTGGCATATTGCTTATAAACGGGAGATCTTGCCATTACAAAACAACATACCCATTATAGTCCCACAACTGGGGTGTAGGAAGATAGAGTGTACACGAACCTTACCTTACCTTTTCAGGTAGAGAGGTGGTTTCAGAAAGAAGAGCTCTTCCCATTATTGATAAAATTATTTCCCTTAAATAAAAAAAGGGAACTCTTTTTTCCCTAAAACCCGAAAGCACAGAAGGGAAGGAATGAAGAATGGTAATCCACACCTTCACAACGGAGCACCGCTCAACACGATAGCTGCAGCCAACTGCAGCTCCCCAGGCACGTGACCGCACATTGTTCCTCAGAGTTGATATGTAACCTTCAAGAAATTCAACAACAAATTTAGAGACTGACATCATTGTTCCTCAGAGTTGATATGTAACCTTCAAGAAATTCAACAACAAATTTAGAGACTGACATCAGAAATGCAATGAATCTCGATGCAACAACTAATTTGAACAGATACATGATTTTACTCGCAGAAATCATGTTATAGATTCGACGGTCCTGAACATCAAGTCAGTAAGTATCTTTTTCCCCAGTAGTTAAGAAGAGTACAGCGCCTACTAGATTTGAAACCATGATGTTCACAAGAGAAGAAGAACAAACAAAAAAAAACAAAGACACAAGGGATCAATTGATATTGATGAACAATAGGCATATTTCAAGGGGATAAGTAATATGCCTACTTGCACCTCCTTAGATTCTCCATTTTTCTCATAATCAATTAGTGCTGTTGATATAAGATGCACATTTCGAGGGATCAGCAACTTGTCAACTTGCAGAAGCTTGGATTTTCTATCAGTTTAACATATCAAAACAGAGAACAGGAAAACTAAAAATGGAAGTTTAGGGCCAATATTGTATAAAACACTGTGGGGAGATCTCCATAAGGAACAAACTAGTTAACATTATGGAAAAAAACATGCATGCATCCAGGTAGTTCACCACATATAAATCTTCAGAGAGATTCACAATCAACTATAAAAAGTACAAGAGGCTACCCTAACTGATTCTTTGTTTTTTTGATGATTCATGGGATATGTAGAAGTACCAGAAATTCAAAAAGATACACTGCAAGTGCAAGACATACTTGAGAGATTTTCTGCTTCATTATTGTTCTTACATATTACTGAATTGGTGCACCTTACAGCTATTCAATAGCTAAAGTAGATCAAACAGTCATTTCTCATCAGATCATGCATTGATTTTACAAATATATCACTTGGCATAGGATTTATACGAAGTACACTTGCCTTTCTAAAATTCATTTAGACTTGGTTGAGAGGGAAGCAAGGTACTTAACCAAGTCACAAGCTTTTAATAAATATTGTCTTGGCCTTGAGTAATCAAATTCTTTAATTTGAACTCCAGACATCAACATGAATGAAAGAAAACCTTATTACTTCAGCTACCAAAACGTGTCATAACCCATGTTTGATCCTATCGGTGCCAAAATACAAACCAAGAGTATTCACAACATGTAGCAGAGAGAGTCTAATCAAAACTTCGGGACTAAGAGGTGACTGTAAAATTTAGGGCTACAAGTGATAGAATCACTCCTGCAGTCACGCAGGGTCTGGGCACGGGCCACATCCCAAGGGGGGGTGATTAGGTAGCATACCCTGATGCAAGCATCAATGGCTGATTCCGTGACCCAAACCCATGACTTGTAGGTCACACATAGACACTTTACCGTTGCTCCAAGGCTCTTCATCAATTTAGGGTTAAAAAGAAGCTCAAATCAACTTCTTTTATAACTGGTGCCCGGGCCACCTCCCACCAATAATAGATACTAGGCAACTATGTCCACCAAGGTTAAGGCAGATGGAAAGAAATTGCCTATTGTTTTTGTCTCAAGTGAGATGTGAACCTAAGACATGGTTCCCAGCTCACTCCATTTACCACTAGGCTATACCCTAGGGTGCAGCTCAAAACAACTTACCAAAGAGAAAATTTTAGAACATTATACAATTTGTAGAACAAGCTTTGTTTCCTAACAATAGCAATATTGAAGCAAAATTACGTGCAGGAGACTTACAATTTTGTGGAGGCAGCACCCTGATAGTAGCACATAACTCCATAATAGTTGGCAAAAGAGGAGAAGCAGTCATACGACAGTAACCCGTGTGCATAAGAACTGGAGAAACAAGACAAACATTAGTTAATAGATATCATAATCTATATTGTCCCTGATCACAAAATGGGGAAGTTTTCGAGCAATTTTGAGGCATAAGGCTAAACAGTTTTCCCAAGTTTGCCCAAATGGACAAGCACATAAGTTAATGGTATTTGATGTGATATAAGCATGTATGTATGACTCTTTAACAGGAGACAAACAGAAACCTGTAGCACAATCAATTAGGAGGAAAGTTCAGGACAATCACATTGCCCCTTTATAATAATTATCTACAAGTTTGATTGACTAGATCATAGTTCTGAAAAATTCGAGGAACAATGGAAGCTCGACCAGCAAAAGAATCCACCATACCAAGGTATCCTTCAAACTGGAAACCCTATAACACTGTTGGCTTGCAAAATTTTGTGGCAAATGATAAAATGACCATACACTAAATTTGTTTTCTAGTGCAAATTATTTAGTGAGTGAAATCAAGATGAACTCATCACCTTCCAATCTATTGCATATTCCCATTCGATCCAGCATCATAAGTCATATCGTTTCGACTTTTTCGGGATTCCACCTTTTCATTATGTACAAGGACTTCCTACATACTCTTCTCTTCCATCCAAAGAAACACCTCCACATCCATTGACCTGTGTGCGCATCTCTTTTCACATATTCATCTCTTATTCTATGTCATGCAACCACATCAAGAAAGTTTTAACTTTATGACCAGTTCCCGCCATCCAGGTTAAGTTTCAAACCACATTGCAGTTGGCACCACTGTCAGAAAATACCTACGGACCTGACCATTATCACCACTAAAAACATTCTATAACTGTACACTTGCACAGCCACTGAACCATTATTCACACTTCACAGTCCCCACTACCCATTTCTTTCACAACCAACCTGAACAAACCAGCACTACCATAAATTCAGAATGAGTTTTGCGGTTCTAACCTTCTCAAAGCTGTCTACTTTCTCTTTTTCACCTGCTACCTCTGCTTAGAGAAGGGGGGAAAAATTATGCAGGCATTGTAACATATGTTTAGACCTTTTTGAGAAAATTCACAACTCCTAAATCCACTACATTTCCTTATACTAAAAGTTGAATGAAAATAAAAATTGTTCACCTTCCAACTCCAAAGAAAATACCATCTATTTTGAAGCTACACAGCTCTACATGCATCCTTTGGGAGTAAATAGAACTGAGGATCAAAAGATGCAGTTCCGTTCACCACAGACAAATCATTTTTATTTTTATTTTTTATTTTGGAATAAGTTCAACCAGACAGGTCGAAGGCCAGAGAGTAAGGGCATACTTCTTGAATAGCCTACCAAATCAACATCCACAAGTCAAACCTCTCAAAGCAGAGATTCAATGAACTGATTGTTACTCGCTGAGATCACTTCTCCACTTCATTCATTGACGAGCACGGTTTCACACATGAAGCAAAACCCAATTGTGTTTGAGCTTTAGTAATACTAACCAGAATTACATAGCTTCTGGTTTAAACCTTCTCAAACCTATCTTCTTTCTCTTACTCCACCTGCAACCTCTGCTAAGAGAACTGGGGAAACAAATAGCTACGCATGTAGTGCATTCCACCACAAGTTTAGACCTCGTTGACAAAATCCTGAACTCCTAAACTTACTACATTCCTATACGGCTAGCATAAAGTTGAATGAATATGAAAAGGAAACCCCCCACCAGAGCTCCACGTCAATGCATGTGTCCTTTGGGAGTGAATAAATCTATGGGTCAAAAGATTCAATTCTGTTCAACCGAGACAGTGCATTTCCCCAGGAAACAGTCTCTCTACTTCTACGAGATAATGGTAAGGTCTGCGTACATTCTACCCTCCCCAGATCCCACTTGTGGGATTCCACTGGGTATGTTGTTGTTGTTGTTGTTGTTGAGACAGTGCATTTCATTTTTGAAGTAAGTTAAACCCAGACAGTTTCTTAAAAGCCTGACACCAAGGGGCAGTATTCTAGAATAGATTGCCAAATCAGTATATAAACAAGTGAAATGAGTCACATTACCAACAACAGGGTGATTTATCTTAACCCAGCTTAACCACAAGAACTCACAAACATAACATCCAGAATCACCTGTCATCTAGGATCATCAGTTCATGCCTCTAACACCTGCATCAAAGTACTAAGCAACCTCCTCATCCAATGTGTTTTTCTCTTAAATTCCACATCTAACAATCCTACTATAAATCCATAATACCTCAACTAAGACCTCATAGCCTGCAAATACCACACAAAAGACAAAGCTCGACAGCAGGCCATTCAATCTTGCCTGCAGATTATTGTTTAATGAAATACTGAAATATTTAAGGTGGCACCATATTTGAGATCTTAACTAAGATTTGAACCTAACTTTCTAACTTAAGGCTCCTGATTTTCACAAATTTAATGTAAATGTGGAAAGCGTGTCTAGAAGCGTATGCATTTCCTTACATCTGATTTCCATAGATTCTCTAGCTATTTCCAAAACGTCCCTCAAAATTAATCAACAAAACTTCCTTTTGGTAGGATACAAGCTGCTCCCAAAATACACAAGGAGAAACAAAAAAGTTGTAATCGGAAACTGCAGTGAGCTAAGCTAAGTTGCTTCTCTTAATTTACCCTTTACTTTCACTTAGTGCACAAACAACAAAAATACATACATACATGAGTGCACAATGGAGCCTTAATATTATTGAACACGAGTGACAAACCTGCGACAAGATCTGAGTCATTGGTATATATATCTGTTCCCCATAGTTGGCCACCTCTCACCTGCAAATGACATAGTACTCAAATGACGATGATAACATGATTAGACAAATATAAACTACAATAGGAAGAGATAAGACTGGAAAGATGAAACATTAGCCAGAACTGTAGTAGACATGGGGATATGAGAAGTGTATCAGAATTAGTGGCAGGAATACGCATAAAAAGGATAAAATGTGCTTGCTCAACAAGTTTTATCATCCAGCATAATGAGGGGAAGCAAGAGATGACGCTTGGTACTTATATTAGAGTTCTGAAGATCTTCCTGTATTGCATCTCGAGTTAAATTTGGTCCATCAATTGACCAGTATAATCTTGCACACAGATTTTAATTGTTAAGAGATTAAGAGGGTGTGTTCAGTAAGCTTATAACTGGCCAAACCACCTATTACTTGTTACTAATGTCAGCACATATGTCCAGATATATAACTGTAAATATGTAAAATCAGTTCCAACACTCAAAAGTGGTTTCAGCAATTGATGCTTATCAACTATTGTTAGTCAGCTTACTCCAAACGGGCTCTAAATAATATTATACGTGCCTACATTCACACATTCCTAGATTAATTGAAGTAATTAAGAGCATTACTATAGAATACTATAATAGGATACCTTAGGATATCTATATTAAATTAGAGGCTAATTACTTACCTTATTAGGCTAGACTCCTATATGAAGAGCTCGTTTATTTTATTGTTTTTAAATAACTGTGGTGTCCGAGACTGCACCAAGATGGTAGAGGCTCTAATTGTCGAGAGGCTGTAGACCATCTTGGTATTGTATATCAATGGAACACTTTATACCATTACCCAAAACAAAGGAGTGCCAAACATATACATGAAGAATTCTTCACATGTTATGCTAAACTATCAAAGCAAACTCATGGTATTCCTATTTGCACAAAAACAATTATCAATCCTAACACGCCAGAGGAAGTCAAATTGCATGAACAGAGGTTTCTTATACAACAAGAGGAAGCATGGGAAGTAGAAGTGTGTAGTTAAACATAGAATGACACAAAAACTACATATTGCTGAGATAAGAAGAAAACCTAGGCACTGAATGGATAGAAACCTCAACCAACAAGCTCCATAGGGGAACAATTACTTCCCTAATGCAAGCCACAGATCCGAGCGACAGATTTGATTCAATCAGTAAAAGGATATCCTCTGAAATCTAACTATTAAGACGAACTTGCAATTATTAAGTAACCAAACCTTGTACAACAGTAAGTGTTCACATCCACCCGTAACCTATTTAAACTAATCTAGAACCACAAGTATTGAGGGACACCTACCATCCAATTTCCCTTTCTTTTTCAACAACATAATACCTAGTGAAATTCCACAAGTAGGGTCCTGGGAGGTTAGAGCGCAAGCAGACCATACCCCTAGCTAGCTAGGGTAGAGAGGTCGTTTCCAAAGGACCCTCAAGTCCGGTGCGACCCCTTTATCTTGTTCAACGATGGGAAAGGAAAATCCCCCAAGCGGAGTATCAAAGGCGATATTATTTAAAATTAATAAGATCATTATCTTAGAAAAACACAAATAGAAGAAAATGAATAAAATTTAAAAGGTGTATATGAATCCTCAGCTACCACTTCAATCTTACCTGACGATTTGTAGCTGATACGTGTTCAGCTGGAATCCTAATTTCTAGAGTAAGATCACTTGGAGAGCTATCAGATGCTCCATCTGCTTTGGATGATTCATATTCCTTCCACAATTTAATCAGTTCTGGCATGCACTCACCAACTCTATAATTGACAGCAGATACATCATGCTTAGCTGCAAAGACAAAGAAAATATTTGTTCATATATGGTGCATGAGTACTGAGTCAATGACAATTTTTGCCTCCCATCTTTGTCAGCTAATCTAGAACAGCCTCTGTTCTGTAGTTGTACCAGAATTTTTCCATACAAAAGCAGCAGCAAGCAAGCATACTGGGATGAAACAGTTAGGGAAGCTTCCTAACCTACTGATGACTGATATTTCAATGGCAGGTGAAAGCAACAAATATTTCCTAAAAAATGTCTCAAAGTTATTATTACAAGCAACTTCATAAAGAAAAAAAAAGTTGCAGAACTTCAAAGAAGAGGCAGAAAACAGTTCAATCCACTCGCTTTTTTTATTCGACTATTCAAAATAGGAATTTTATAAACTCCTTCAACTAAATAAGTAATATGATCTGGAGATATGCTGGTCTAAATTTAATGGATCCGAATCATTTGCATACGTTACGAGTACCAAATCCGCAACTTCAAGCATATAATGTACCCTGACGGGTCACAAGAAGCAAAACACTTATTTACTAGAATTAAAGGTTGCAGTATGTCAATAGAATTTACACGTGGCAATTGTCCACAAACAATAGATTACATGTGAATCTGAGATACTATCTGACAGCTAATACAATAAGCGTTACAAGTTCCACAAATATCAGATTACAGTTGTATGCTATAAGTTGGTTTTTGCATAAAGTGGCTGATTTTCTGAAACTTTGATTTAGTTGATGTGAAATGTAAAAAGTACCAGTATATATTTTTGACACGGTAAAAAAAAAAAAATTATCCTGAAAACTACAAAATAAAATCTCCAGTAATGCATGGCTGTCACTTTTCTAATTCAAAATAGAAAACTTTCATGTTTAAAATAATCAGACATCAAAAAAAAAAAGGGCCTTGGGCCTAACTCAAGCCAAAAGTTAGCTCATGATATTAGGATTGTTCAAAACATATGCAGAGACAACAATCTCTCAGCCACTGTGAGACATTCTGACACTAAATCCCCATGCGTTGCATGGAACACTTGGAGCGTGGAACAATAGGGATCGCTCTGGCTACGCTACCATGTAAATAAAATGCTAGCTCATGAGGTGGTCCAAAGACACGTAAGCACGCAACAGTTCATTCCCTCAACCAATGTGCGACATTATAACAAAATTATACAGAAGTAGATTAAGGATTGAGCTTAAGTAACCATCTTGAATCTGACCTCTTTTTACTGTGTTTAAGCTAGTATTTTCAATTATAAACAGACACTGAAGAATTAGAAGTCACTTTCCCTAATTCTCGCTGAACAGGATACAATAGCATGTTTTCCCTTGATAATGACCAACATAACCTTCTCAATTTATTAATTTTTGTGGACCTGTTGGAGTACTTTTGGGAATTTGGCTAATGTCCATTCCTCAATTTGGATTAGATTCGACACGGGATAGGGAAGATGTAAATTTGTCATGAAATATTAATGCATCAGATTAAGATACAGGTGAAGGACTCAGTAACTGTGGCAGACTAGAAAAGAGATCAATGCAACTCACAATTTTATTAAAAAGGCAAAAATACAAGGAGAATTCATATTCTCAAAGAAACAGATATTCATACATTAACTTAGATAGCTCGCCTACTCCCCGTTTTGGTGTATTTTTTTATGGTTAATTTTCGGGTATGATTTCATGTAAAATGATCTTTTAGTTCCTAACCTAACCATAGATTGCACATATAGAGTTTTCGAAAAGCTTAGTATGTTACAAAGTACATACGAACCTAAGTTAACTTTATCAAAAAAAAAAAAAAAGAAGTACATAAGAACCAAAGATATTTTAGTCAAAGTAATTCTATGTCATCTCTATTTTAGTGCTCAATCTGATGAACAAAGAAAGGGCTCAAAGAGATGTTTCTTCTTAAAAAAAAGGTGGTCATTTAAAGAAAGAGCACAAGATTGATGATGTTGATTGGCTTTACACAATCCAGCAAACCTAAGTTGCTCCGACTCAACTGTGGGTGTCTTATACGGGTGCGGATTTAGAGGTCGGATCCTTCATGGTCTAATTTTTAAGATTCGGGGATATGGATCCATGTATGGATACGGGTGCAGAGATTCACCTAAAAATAATCAAAACATCTAAAAATAGAGTAATAAAACCTAAATTGTGAGATATTATATGAAAAACTTGAAGAGAAACCTAGAAGGAGATTAAAGGAAAAGGCGTGATATAGAAATTTCTATATAAAAGGTATTCTATTTTCTTCAATTTCACCTTAACTTTTGTATTGATTGCAGAAATCATTAAAACTGTCCAAACTTTCCCACACCCACACTCATGTCGTGTCGACACGGATGCAGCACCAAAAGTGAAGAGTCCAAGCAACTTAACAGCAAATGGTCCCTTGATTCAGAGCACATGAGTCAAACGACCTTTGAAATGGTTGAAAAAAGGTGAACTTAATATGTAACGTGTAGCCAGAAAGTGTTTGTACAAGAAGACTCCAATGCAAAAAGATAAGGTATGGTCATCTTATATGACTTGCAGTTCAAGCAAGACAATCTTCTAATTGGCAAGAACAGGTTTTCAACTATGCATCATGCTAACTTGGTCACAAACTACTGATTATTTTGGAAAACTAGAAATTGGTCACTACATCACTATCATAATGCACAACAAAACTTAATAGCTGTGGGGGCAGTTAGAATGGCCCGAAGTTTGCAGTTTATAGTCCAAAGTAATACAAAATTTAGGATAGTTAAGGCTATATAGAGTATCTGGAAGCACCATGTAGACAAGTTCCAGCAATCAATGGAGTAAATCCAGAAGGAAGAAAATTACATGCCAACATGAGATGCAGAAAGAAACTAATGAATCAGGACATCTACAGAGTTCCTTTCTCATCATGCTGGAAAAGTAATGACCAACAAGTCATTCAAAATTGTTCAAGTATAACACTTCTATAGAAGGAGATTCATGTAACTATAGACAGAAAAGGAAAGCAGTCAGGATGAAAAGTGGAACAAAAAGCAGGAACATGTCAGCCTATAATTCTGCATATAGGCATATCTGACAACCTAAGGCAGAAACAGCTGGCAAATTTTGAAGAATGCTGACCAAAAGAGCATCAATACCTAACATGGAAACTATCTCAACCAATAAAAGATGGGATCAATGTTGTCTTATTAGTTAAACTTAGCAATTTTTCAGAATCAAGCAAATCTGCAAACATGAATGCCAAGGATAACTCCCTCCTGGATGGTACCAATTTGAGATAACTCCAAGATTACTTTAACAGCTTACCTTGAGATCTGCATGGAAAGACAGAAGAAGAGTTACACTAGACAACAACAAAAGGCAGGTCTATGTCTAGATATCATCAAAGTGGAAAAATACATCAAATTTTCAGGCTAAATAATTTATAGGAAGTTTTTCAACACACATTAATAATTACAGTCGCCAGACAAGAAAATGAGTAATTTGTAGTAGCTACAAGAGAAAATGAACTGCACACATTTATGATAACCTAGTTGAATTGCTTGACAGGAGGAATTTTCAAGACAAGGAAATGAAATAATTCCAAAATATAATTGAATTTTTCCACAAACTAAGAAAAAATAATCTACTCTTCTTTTATTTATTTTTTGATAACCGATAAATCTATTGATTAAGCTTCAAAAGACGGAGGATAATAGGTCAGACCCTATCCTTCTCCATTTAAACACCACACCTAGTTCCCCAATAGGATCGAAGTTGTGACGTGCACCTACCAGACGCCCCACATTATACTACCTTTGCCTCTGAACCAAAGACCTGGGACCAGAAAATAATATATTCTCAATTCTCAATAGCTGAAAAGATGGCAACCTGAATTGGCAGAAGAATGACCAAAATTCAAGGTCTAGAGGTGGAGGTCATGTGATGTAGAGAATAGCAACATTGGTGGTATTGGTAGTTGAAGAGAGGAACATCAAGAATCATCACCAGAGAAATGAGTAGTGGCAGTTCCCTCAGGAAGATAAGACTGACACTGGTCACAGGAAAAAGAGGACCGGCATGCTAGAAAAAGAGAGGAGCAGCGCCAAAAGCCAGAAAAAGGTGTCAGAGCAGTCGACGCCACTCTTGGATGAGAGTACTGATCGCTAAAAAACAAAGGAAAAGAAGAAAAACAATGACCTGTGGGCAGCATAAGGTTGTCTCTTATAGCTGGAAGCTGTATGAATGCCTATCAAGATCGAAAAGGCTCAACTACCTTGAGAAAATTGAATTGAGGTTTTATTGATTTAGTTGATTAACAATGTACAAGAGGAACTCATATATAAGAGCCTATGGAGTATGGACAATATGACAGGTAAGCATTCTCTATGCTTATAAGGTAAGAAAATATTCTATAATTAAACAAAACATCATAAGGTATCCTATGGAAAATTCTATTATTTTTCCTTATTTTTTTTATAAGTTCTATAATATTTTCCTCATATAATTTCATTGAATTAAGACGTTTATGAATCTACTAGACATGTATTCTCTAACATACAACAGTTCTAATAGCATCAAACTCTAGGATTGTAGCAGACAGAGAGTCTATGATGTCTTTCTAGAGTTGCAACAGCCCATTACATCTGTTGGTTGTTGGCTATGGGTTGTCTATGGCTCATCATTTATGGGTAAAGCATCAGACACTGTCAAGTCAGTCATCAACAACAACAACAACAACATACCCCAGTGCCTCAAAAGACTCCCGCTCATTGCGGGGTGAGTGGGGGTCGGATGTACGCAGCCTAACCCCTATGTTTAAAAACATAAAGCGGTTGTTTCCAGATGACCCATGAGGAGCG
>JAOTQJ010000091.1:23783705-23809139 GCA_025642045.1 Solanum sejunctum
TTAGTTATCTATTTTAATTTATAATTAACTAATTATAGTTTTTATAAATTTGTAAATATAATTTTTATTTTTTATTTATTTTTTATTAATATAAATATTCATTATTATTCTTATCGATAAATCAAAAACTAAATTATTAAAAGATTTAAAATTATAAATTAAAAATTGATCAAAATTATTCCATTAATTTTTTATTGATTTAGAATAAAAAATTAATAAACTAAATCATGTACAAAATCATAATATATAGCTAACACAAAAGGTACCATTTTCCTTGTTTCTTGAAAAAGTTTCATTTTTTTACTCTTTGTTGTAGCTATGGCAGCAGCAAGTTCTACTCAAAAAGCACTGAATCCTAATGCAGGAGAGTTTAAACCAAGTGGTAATGATAAAACTGTAGTCCCTTTTGTTCCACAAGGCAATGAACTTGTTGTCTATCAGCCACCAGTACTGCCATTTCATGGTTCACAGCCTCAATATCACCATTTGGGGTGGTATTACTACTACCAACAACAAAATATTCCTTTTTATTGGATTCACAAAGATGTTTATCTTCTTGATAAAACACCTCAAAAGCAGTCTTTTCCTGATAAAGGTGAGATTTTTAGTGATGGGATGAAAAAGAACTGGATGTGGGTTGAGAAAGTTAAACATCAAGATCAGTCTTTTCTTGATAAAGATGAGATCTTTAGTGTTAGGATGAAGAAAAATTGGAAAAACAAGAAACCCCTTTTGCCACCCAGGTTGATGAGTGATACTGAAAGAGGTTGGAAGACAAAAGGTTTTTTAATTAGGAAACCCTATCAAGAAACTGGTTCCTCCATCTCTCCATGCATATCTCCTCCTCCTTTTTTCAGTGGGAACAAAACTACTGTGATGATTAGAAACATACCCAATCAATTCAGGTCTGTGATATGCTTGTCTCTTTTACATAAAGATCAAATCTTTAGACATTTTGAAGTTGTTCTTCAACCATGTTAGTTGGGTTTTTGCATGTAATAATTGAGTTTTATATGAAAAAAATCAACTATGGGTCAGTTTTGTCTTTTGCACTTGTTCTTCATGAAATGATCTAATATTGTTTTTTAAGTATCACTTGTATTTGTCATGTACTTGTTCTTGAAATGATGTAATATTTCACTGTATCATTTTTTGCATGTTGGAAATTGAAACTGAGATATGAATGCATTAAATCTATTATGGGTTGCTTTAGGTTTTTTAAACTTGCCCTTTCATTTACTTGTTACTGAAATATGTTGCTTCATTCATTAGTATTTGTCTCTTTGCTTTATCCATTTTCAGTTTCTTTTTGTTTGCACGTTGAAATTGAAATTTGAGAAAAGGTACTACTATTTATCTATTATGGGTCATTTTTGGTTTTGCAATTACCTTTGGTCATTCTTGTTCTTGAAATGATCATATATAGCATTAGTCTCTTGCCTATGCTGCTGGTACATGTTGTCAAGTGCATTTCGGATTCTCCAAAAGTACTTTTTTTTTTGGAATTACTATGCATTTTACATGCTTAAGTTTTTTCACTGTCTGTTCATATCATATCCCAATGTACAATTACTATGGTGATGCATGCACTTAGTATTCGTCATATATGACTGTTTAGGTTATTAAATGCAATTTTTGTGTGCTTTCTTCCATTATTAATTATCTCCTCTTTTTGTTAAGTTTGGTATATGCATATTTATGAATCTGTTACAACAACAACTACATTACCCCAATGCCTCAAAGGCTCCCGTCCATTGCGGGGTAAGGGGAATATTTATGAATCTGTTAGTTTCTGACAAAAAGATATAACTCTTTTTAAATGGCTTTTATTTAACAGGAGAGAGCCATTCATGCTTTTTATTGATCAATGCTGCACTGTGAATCATTGGGAGTATGATTTCCTCTATCTGCCAATTGATTTTAGGTAGTAATACTTATACTACTGTTATTTAATGCTGTTAATTAATGGTGTATTTTTACTAGCCTGCTGCAGCATATTGTTAATTAAATCCTTTAAAATGTTCATTTTTCTTTGTTAGTGATGTCTCTTATTGCTTTTTTGCTCCAACTTTTTTGTGTTGGTAATGCAGGACCAAGAACAATGTGGGCTATGCTTTTGTCAATCTCACGTCGAGTTGTGCTGCTTCAGAGATTAGGAAAGTTCTCAGGTACTTCAAATGGGATGGTGTCAAGACCACCACGGGCATTTACTCGTCGAAGAAGATTTGTGAAGTTTCTTGGGCTCGTATTCAGGTAAAAATGACTTCACATTTCTTTATCTCTTTCACAACTGCAAATGTTTGGTAACTTAAAGGTGGTTCTATAGAGATATGACAATACTGGCTTTGTTACTCCTCACTCCCAAATATTAGCACATTTTGACTAACTGGATTTGTTTGTAGTTTGAAGTCTTTCATGTACATACTTCATTTGGGCTTTTTTGTTTAATGATATTTGATTGAATTTCAGGGCAAGGAACAATTGGTGAAGCATTTCTCGCAGTCGAAGTTTGTATGCCACACTGATGAATATCTTCCAGTTGTTTTCTCCCCTCCGAGGAATGGTTCATCTAGGTTGACAACTCCAATGACTATTGGCAAACTGGCTGTAGGAGGTCCTTCAGTTTCATCACTCAGTGACACAACCAATTAGAATTTTAGCAGCTGTATATGGTGCTCGAGTCCTCCAAAAAATGCTGAACATCCCAGCATTTTTGGACGAGCCGAGCAACATTAGAAGTGTCAAAAGGGTTTTATGTTGTAATGATGCATGTCCAGTGTTTTCATTTTCTCCCCGGGACTTGAGGTTCTTCGATGATCCGGGGTGAAATGGAAACATTGGATTATCCATCCTTGGAAATCTTAGGTTCTATACTGTATGCCTAAGCATGTTGTTCGTTAGTTTAGTAATTAGTATTATATGATGTTATGAATGTTGTTTTCTGTTTTAGTTTTTAGTGACTAGTCTTATATGTAGTATGTAAATGTAAGGGGGCCCTTTTTTTCTCAAGGATTATTATAAATATAAGGTGGCTTCTAATTTAATGTATTTTCTAACTGCTTTCTTTCTCTGCTGTTTATTATATCATTAGTCTGTCTACCTTTTTTCTCGATTATGTGATGTGTATGCAGGAGGTTTTGTGCACCGGGCTGTCCTTTTTGGTAAGAGTTCCCCCTCTCTCTCTATATATATACACACACACATTGTAAACAAGAAAAGACGCCTTTGCGCCTTATGTAATGTAGGATTAAACTACTCTTACATGATACATAGCTAGCAGTAGCAAAAGCTAAACTTACTCTTACATTTTATTGCAGAAGTATTTATGCATGCATTTCTCTGCATTTGTTTATCTTGCTTGAGATAACTGTATAGCTTCTTGATCATGTGTTGAGTCTTCAGCCCACATAAACTGGCGCGACATGAGCGAAAACTGTTGATTTCTTACTTCTTCAAGTTGCTCCCATTCTGCCCATCTTTCAGCTAAACCTACACCCTTAAGCATTGTGATCACTTCTGCCATTTTCGGACGATCCTCGGGTGAACTTTGGGTGCAAAGCAATGCAACTTGAAGGATTGTCTCTACTTCTTTTGGATCATAAGTTTTCATGTTTCCATCCACAATGTCACTGAGCCTTTTTTCTCTTAGTAGTTTCTTGATCTGTAGGTTTTTTCGCGATAACACAGTCATAATAGAAGCAAAAAAGGAAATATAGTGACCATTATAGGCCAACATATTTGGTACTAATTCTGAGAAGAGTTGGGAGTAGGACTTACATGATCCAGCAGTAAAACATCTTCCTCTTCTTCCAGCCGCGAAAAATCAATTGCACGTTGCCCAGTGACAAGTTCTAAAAGGGTGATGCCATATCCAAAGACATCTGTTTTCTCAGACGATTTTCCGGTAGACAAGTATTCCGGTGCAATGTGTCCCATTGTTCCGCGAACTTGAGTTGTAATATGAGTCAGTTTGGTATCAACTAGCTTTGCTAGTCCAAAATCTCCAAGAACAGGTTCAAAGTTATCATCTAGGAGTATGTTTGCTGCCTTTAGATCCCTATGAATGATCTTAGGATCGCAATGCTCGTGTAGGTACTCTAGACCATGTGCTGCTCCAAATGCTATCCGTCTCCTCGTTGCCCAATCTAGAGCTTTCTCTCCTGGCTTTAAGTCTTACGAGGAGCGAAAAAAGCACAAATACAGAACTGAATAGTACTATCAAGAATGTCAGAAAAGAGGTTTGAGTGATAAAGAGCATACCTCTTAACCGATATGCAACGCTAAGATTCTGCATAAACGGATAGACAAGAATTCTCTCAGAGGATGTTGTGCAGAACCCAATCAAATGTAGGAGATTCCGATGAACTGCAACACTGATCAGCTGCACTTCCCTCAGAAATGCAGCCTCTCCACCAGGATTGTGGTAATCAGTGAGTCTTTTCACTGCCACTTTGGTGTTGTCTGAAAGATAGCCCTTGTAAACTTTACCAAAGCCTCCTTGTCCTATGATGTTGCTTTCACTGAAATTGTCCGTTGCAATCTGAATTTCACGCCATGAGAACCTTCTTAGTTGTCCTAATGAAATGTTACGCTCAACGTCACCTAAAATACAGATGGCATTTGAAGTTGTTTTGGTCAGTACAGAAAAACCATAATACTCTTTTCTGTTGAAGACAAACATATACCTTCCACATCATAAAATTGATCTTGTTTGAGTTTACGTTTATAATTGCATTGATATGTGACGATAGCCCCAACTAACAGGAGGAGGAATGCACCACAACTTGCACCAGTAATAGCAACCTCAAGTTTTGGTCTTCTGCTAGAAACTGTTGAAAAGAATATCACTTAACAGTTACCATTTTGTTGGCTAAGAACTAAAAGATGCATCTTTTACAAGACTATTAACCTGGAACAGAGGATATGGAATCACAGTGTTGCTGAAATCTATTGCCACAAGCAAGATGAGTTCCTGAAAAACTGATTACGACGATCGTTAAGGAACTAAGTCGATAATAATTGCTTCAAGTTGAATAATGCAGTCATGAGAAGCAAATTTTATCAGTTGAATGGAGCCTTGAAGCAACGTAAAATTATGTCTATATGACCTATAGGTCACGGGGTCAAACTGTGGAGTAAGCTATTGATGCTTGTATCGGGGAAGACTATCAATGTCACACACCCATGTGTTGCAGCTCTTTCCTGAGCCCTGAGTGAACGATGGGATGTTTCGTGTATTAGGTTGCCCTTTTATTAGAGCTCAAATCAAAATGGAAAAGGCTTAACAAGTTGGAAAGAAAGAGAATAAATGGTGACAGTACTTGTATGTTGGTATTGAAAACAACTGCTGCGGGATATCTCCAGTCAGATCATTGGAGGCCAGGTCCCTGGGAGAGATAAAAACAAGAACTAATTAAGTTACCAGAAATAAATGAGAATATCACTCATTCTATGTTGCTCGGGCTTTCGCTTTTGAAGGATTTGACACACATCCATTAGGATTTTTTAAGAGTTTAAGCAACATAGGCCTCGATTCAACTGAAAATTTTTAGAGAACCTGACATGCATCTGTTACCATTTTTGAAGAGTCCTGGTACTTTAGGAAAAATGAGAGAACAATGAAACAAAGAAAAACAAGTACTTACAAATGTTTAAGATTGTAGAGCTGACCCCAAGCTGGTGGAATAGGGCCATTGAAACTATTGTTTGCAAGATTCAAGTTCTGCAGATTTGTGATGTTGCTAAGGTAATCAGGTAAGGCACCAGATAGCTCATTGCTCTGTAAATCCCTGCACAGTTCCATTAGCATTTTAGCAACATTCATTTTTCTGACCTGAACGATGGTAATATTTCAGGTAGAAAAAGGGAACAATCGATAATATGAAACTCAACAACTCGGATACACATTAATACTAAGTGTAGTATACTTACAAGCTAACCAAATATTTCAATTTGGTTATCGATGGTGAAAGTGTCCCCGAGAATCCATTAGAACCTAAGCTCCTGTTTGATTACAACAGTAGTTCCAAACAAGTTGAGATCGATTGTATGAATCCAGTTGATTTACTTAAAACAGAAAGGAAAGAACTAGTCTTACAGCGATATGACATTTCCATTTTTACATGTAACATGAGACCAACTGAAACAAGGAGTGACAAAATTAATGTTCCAATCTCTGATTCTATTGTTGGAATCATTCAGAGCCTTCAACAACTCAATTAAAGCATGACCTGAACATATGATTTCAATACAGAAAACAGTTATCGCAGCACATTATTATGGTATAGTAACACAAGCAAGGATATGAAAATTTCATGGATTCAGTAACCAAAACCTTTAAATCCATACCTTCAACATCATTATCATTTGAGGAGAGACCATTGCTGCAGAACAGTAGGAATATCAGCAAGTTCAAGTGGAAATTTCGGAACAAAAAGGCTTTGGACATTGAATTTTCTCTGTCAACCATAGGAGAGCTTCCAAGTGATCCTTCTCCTTGTTTCCAATACTCTATACAACAATTATGCCTCAGTCCGAAACAATATTACTCGTGCTACTTCTAATGATAGATAGAAAAAGGTAGAAGAGAAGCTGAGGGATGGCAAAGGTACAAGAACTGAATGCTAAGGCAAAGTGAGCTCTAACTACCATGCCAACCACTGTTCAACATACACAAAAAGTATCAAAAAAATAATATTATAACATGTATTACGCCTCGTTGAGGTCGTCTATATGAATCTTGAGTGCTTCATAACATAGTAAACATACTCAAAAAGTATCAAGAAAATAATATTACAATAACTATTAGGCCTCGTTTTTTTAACACGTTGAAATCGACTATATGAATCTTAATGAAGTTAGGAAGAAAACTGACCTGGTGGACTAATAGGCATGGACTTTGAAGGGTGCAATGAATGATTAATAAGATATACAAGGAAGAGTAATAGTAGATAATTGATGACATGATGAATAGGTGAGATTCAAATGGCAATTGGGGGGTTAGTGTAAGTGTGTTAAGGTGGGATCCACTAAGCATTCAAGAAAGTAAGAATAGAACAATTTTGAGTAGGAGGGGTTGGGGGGTTGGGGTGAGTGGAGCTAAAATAGGAGTCTACTTGGTGATGAGTTGGTGGTGAATGAGAAGGCCACTACTAATAACAGGAAAAACACATTGTTCTCTTTGCTTTATTACTTTAATATTCAGATGCTTAGAACCCAAATGCAATCAATGAGCATGATCATATTCTCCTGTTCTTTAAAGGAGAACAATATCTTTTTTATTGGATAATCATCATGCCAAACAACACTCCGTCGTTTGGAGCAATCATAAAGTTATCTTTGTTCATTTATATGTCACAAATTTTCATGTGAAATCAATCAAATGTTTATAATGCGATTCTTCTTCGAACTCTGCATTAACACCCCCACATAACATGCTTTCTGCACTGAATTGTCGTTTCATTAATCATATTATAACATTCAAGGGGTTGTTCTAAGGATTATAATATTATTGGAGAATACTTTTTTTATGATTTTGCATGTGAAAAAGTTTAAATTACTAACAGCTTTCTTTATATTTTATCAGACGTCACAAGTCCAAGTCGTGAGTATGGAACGCTTTATCTCAAAGTAGTACTTTTCGGCGCTAATCCAGATTAGACAAAATTTCAAATCAATTATCAAATGCTGGATGAAAAATTAGAAAAAAAGAGAAGTCCAATGTTATATACATACTTGAGGGTATTACTTAAGAAATTCTACAATAATAGAGGGATAAGTTGTGGATTAATTATTTTAGTTTTTTTTTTCCTTTGGACTAAAAAAGATTTTCTTGCTCTTAATAAACCATTACAATAACCTCTAATATTTTTTGGTTGTTTTCTAATTTTGTTGTCATTTTATTAGTACTATTTATACTTCTAATGGTACAACTTTGTAACTTGCTGATAAATGTGTTATAATTTGTTAATAAAACTTTTCAAAAGGTTCAAAGGTGATATAGGCAATGTTTTCATAATGTTTTGCTTTGAATGAAATATGAAAAAGTTGGTCCCTTTTTTTAATTTTTATAAAAGACAACTTTAATACAATTATTCATCATCTTTTTTATCCCATTCCACTTAAATTTTACCATAAGATTGGATAATGGAAGAATAATTGAAAAGAGACATGATTGTTTCTCCACTTTGTCAATTTTCATAAATACACAATTAAAAGATATGATAATCCAACAAAGATGAGGCAGCTTATATATATCAAATGCCCAAAAATAATTTTACCAATTTTTTTTTTAGAAATATATTTTTCATCATATCAAATATACTTTAGCCAAAAGGAGGAAGCACCCAATCAAATTATTGATCATTTTCTTTTCTCATATTCAAAATGTTAGCATAAAAATAATTAAAATAATGATAAATATGGTAGTTTGTGATTTGTTGAAATTAAATATTTTTTCAACAAATTATAAAAAATTGATTGGAACATAATCAATAAAATTTCACATGCTTTATATCAATAAAAAATAACTTTTTAATACTAGCTAGTCTCTCTCCTCTTCTTATTTGTTAAAGCTTTTATTTTCTAATGCTAAAGAATTAAAAAAAAAATAATAGAGGAAAAAAAAAAGTAAGAAAAAGCTTCTCCTAAAAGCTTATGTTAAGAAAAAAGAAAAAGGTTTTGGAGATTTTGACAATACATTTTTCTAGACATCATGACCTAAAAGTAATGTATAATGTTGTATATTAAAAATTAAAATTAAGTATATGAAAAGTTAGGCATTTATCCTCTCCCTATAGCATCTTAGATATGGTATTTGGTTCCAAATTTCCAAAAGTGCTATCACAAGTGTGTTTATGCCCGCCATTTTTAGTTTCTTTTTATATAATTCCTTATTCCATTAATAAATGGAGAACTTAATTTAAAATCAATGATCTGCTTTTTATACATGTGAAGTTAGACGTGGTGAATTTTGCTTAACACAATAATATAGTAGTGTAATTTAATATGTGGTGTTTGAAAATAATAGAGTACACGTTGATCTTAAATCTTTTTCGTGGAGACAAAATTTATTTTAAAAGATCATAAGGGATAGTTGCAATGTATTTTATTCATGTAATGCTATGAAATGCATCATAGACATTAATAAATTGAGCAACTAACTAAATATCTTAACAGGACTAATATATCTTGCCATTTTAATGAAAAATAATCGATTTCCATGTATATTGAAGATTAAATTTTTTTTACGAAATTATAATATCTCTATCTTAGATAGAAAAGAATGGAGGTCGCGAATTAAAGTAACAGACTAATTGATAGGGTTTAGGTGGATGCATGACCTTGGGGTATAGTAGGGTTAGGTGGAGGACGTATTTTTTATTATGTGTTCTCATTATCTATTGTATATGTGTTAGTTTTATCATATTTACATACTGCTATGTGCTATTCATTATTAGTCACTTTTTCTGTTCCCTTTCCTTTTCTTTTTGTCATATCTAGTTCTTTCTGCCTATGGGTTTTGAGATGAGGGTTTCCGAGAAACAACCTCTCTATTTCTATGAGGTAGTGGTAAAGCCTACGTACATTCTACCCTTCCGAGACTTCACTTGTGAAATTTCACTGAGTATGTTATTGTTATTATAATATCTCTATCTTATTTTAGCCTTCCTCAAATATGGTCTTGAACTCTCTTGAGGTCTGAAGTTAAGCATTCACAAAGTCCAAACTCGAACATGACCATATAAATTCTTCAATTTCAAACTCGGAATTTCAACTTTAACCTCATAAGTTTGAAGTCAATTTTGATACGGCTAAATTTTAAATATTTCTATAGATTTTGACTATTTTTTAATAGTAGTACCAAAATCGACTATTTGAGCATTTCGCCCATAAGATTGGCCCATAAGTTGAAAATGGTGACCCAAATCTGATAAGACATATATATTGGGCTTACTGTTAAAGCTCAGGCCCAATAAAGAGAGTTTAAGATATACTGTATACATAATGAAAGACAGTTCTTGTACTTCTTTCAATTGTTAATATAGTCACTGAATTTTTTTTTTTTATATATATATATATATATACACACACTATGGAGTTCATATTACTAATGTATTTTCCAATATGATACAAAGTTTCTAGTTATATACTAATCGTATAATTATAAGGGAAAATTAGAAATATAAAAATATAATATTAATATATTTAGTATTATCTTATAAAATAATATGTGAAGTAGATAGTATGTACGCTGATTTTTTCCCTAGTGCTCTATCTTAAAGATAAAAAGGTTGTTTTTAGTATATTTGACTAAAAAAAAAACATGAAAATATATACTTTTGACAAATCAGTCAAAAGTTTAGAGAGGAAATTGCATACAAGTTATATGTGTATACAGTATAAAAATTGTTTGAAGTCAATAAAGAATACAACAAGAGTCAATTACAAGTCAATCTTTCAATAACATTCAGTCATTGATGAATACATAATGAATATTTTTACATCTATTATACTTATATGTATTTCAATCTTGTAGTTTTAATTCACGTAATACATTAATATAGTTTAATGTAGATATTGGGACTTGATTAAATTTTTTGTCGAAGTGAATCTAGCTTATGAAAGACCTTACACCAACCGAGAAACAAATTGACAATAATTCAAGCACATGATACGTATTATCCGCTTTGATCTAACAGAGCTCACAAATTTATCCCTTGGGCTACGCTGTCATCAAGTACTCCAGAAGCATGAGTACCATGTGACCTCACTATTCTCTCACATGTAGAATTTGCCAAAGATATTATATGTATCCCTTATTTAAAACCGTCACCTACGTATCATTAAATTCTACAAACACACAAGAACAAAAAAAGAAGAGGCCAATTCATTCCATGAAAGAATAGAGTTTTTGACTTCTAGAAAGGCTTTCAAGTCACAAGTGGTAGAATTTGGAAAATGAGACACATTTTTTCTTGTGGAAAAATGGCATTGACAAAGTCCTTTGCACCCCATTATACATATAGCCACAAATCTTGTTTCTTGAACTCCAAACAAATTAGACTTGCAATTTGTTATTCTAATCCAAATTTTAAACCATTCTTGAATTCAAATTAGAGCCATGAAACAAGATCATGTGACTTTAAACCCTTTTCTTGAAACAAAACGTGTTTACAATCAAAACAACAAATTATCAACAACACTTCAACCATGCAATGAACAAAAACAAGAAGAAAGTGATGATATAGAGTTTCAAACTTGTGAAGATTTCACAAATGACAACTTTCCTTGTTCTCCACCTTTATGGAGGACTCAAAGGGAATTATGGAATACCAAAAATCAAAGATCTACTCCATGCTATGACTATTTTGGTCATCCTTTTCTGGAATCAAGATTACAGGTGATCAAAGTTAGAGTCATATTCAAGATTTAAATTTATCGTGTTCGGCCTTTATATTTGAGTCGGTTGAACCTATTGATTATATGTTCCGTCTACGTCTGCAGGTGATCAAGAATGGTAGGAGGCACCTCATGGAAATGGTTCAAGACTTGCCAGAGTCATCTTTTGAACTGTCATTGAAAGATATTGTTGATGATCAACAAAGTACAGAAGAGTGCCAACAGGCTACAACTGTAGAAAGGAAAAATGAAAAGGCTAGAATGCCACAACAGAGAAAAACTTTGAAGAGGAGTCAAATATCAAGAAGTGAAAGCATGGATAGTGGGGTTTTCTTACTGAAAATATTCCTCCCTTCTTCTATAGGTAGCAAGAAAAAACTAAAGACAAAGAACTGCTCAAAAGTTTCATCGAAAAAATTGGTTGATGAATCAGAGAAATCTGTGAATAAGGAGTGGTGGAGGATTATGTATGTTGTTATAAAAGAGAACAAGTATAGTAGAAGCATCAAGAAAAGCATGAGTACCAATAGCAGCAGCAAAAGCAGGTAAAATTTCAATTATTTCCCCCTAGAGAATAGGAAGTCAGTAGAAAAAAGGACAGCCTGGTTCAAGAAGCATCCCGTGTTCATGTAGGGTCCAAGAAAAGGCTGCACCCCAAGGGGTTGGAATATATGTAGCCTACCCTGACACAAGCACATTTTTCACGGCTCAAACCTTGACCTATAGATCACACAACATGTGTTTTATTGAATTTAACTTGTGCTTCCTGATATTTGCAGGCTGGTTGAAAGCAATTGCACAGAAAGGAAACAGAGAGGATGCTTTTTTTAGTTTAGCAGAAGAAAAAAGAACAAATAGAAGAATACAACACATAGGCACCAGAATTTAGAAAAATAAAGGTGAAAATATGCATGAAATACTTCATCAAAAGTTCTGTAATTGTCTCTGTGGTCTTGTAAATTATTTACAATCAATTATATGGTAATGCAATGATGCCCACAGGAAAAAGAAAGTTAACAGCACTTGCAATAGTCTTTCATCAATAGTTTGATTATCTTTACACTAACCATCAATCTTGTATATCAAATCTGGAGCATCAACAGTTTGTTATTTTTATATTATCATCAATCTACCAGAACTCTCTTCCATCATTCTGAATGATCTTATGTCATAGTTGTAAAACGAAAAGTGCATTTTACTGTTAAGAAAGAAGTATACATGAAAATAAGGCCTTGTTCTTTCAAGAACAAAGAACAGTGGAAAATCAGAATTTAGTGGTGGAAAAATGGTGAATGAAGAAAAAGTAATTTGAATGAAGTCACAAACTTGCTCTGAGAAAATGAGTAAGACTTTTAACAGTCAAAACTGGGAAGCTTAAATGACTTGGAAGGCAATCGATTTGAATAGACTCAGAAGACATGGATGACTTACCTTTTCTTCATTGACCCCCATGATATATTTCCAGTAAGACTAAATTTCTTTACTTCATTTCATATATATTACAGTCAAACATCTCTATAATAGTATCCTCGAGCAATATTTGTCAATTGTAACACTTAGTAATTTAGTCCGGTAAGATTCAACTAGGGAAGTGGCACATACCAGTGGGTAACATCTGTTTATCAGCAACACAAGAGTAACACGATGTGTAGAGTCTGACACATGCTCGGTGTTGGAAGGTCGGAAGGAGAACAAAAGCTTTGAATGGAAGCCCAAAAATATTTTAGCAACACAACAACATGGAATCCCAAAAATACTTTGGCAACGTACTATAGATATGTATTGATGAATAATGAATCATAATGTTGTTACTACACTGAATCTATCAAGACAAACTCTAAAGAACATCTGAAAATGAATATATGCAATTGGTATAAATCCCAAAACTGATGGACAGACTTGAAGAGCTTCAAACAAAGAATCCCTAATATTCTGATGAATAAGCCTACAGAGGAAGAAACTTTTCACAAGAAATGTCAGGGACGTCGTTCAAGTACTGCAGCAGCTTCAGTATTCTCTTCAGATGAAGCATTTTGGCCCATATAGTGCATTGCATTTGCATCTTGTTTTGTGTCTGATTTGACTTGGGAATAACTGTTTCTCATTCCTGGTATATGCATAACTCTACTTACAAAAAGAATTAAAATAGAATACACAAGCAAACAAGCTGAACTGGACCATGCACGAGTGACAGGTCATCAACATTGGTCAGGTTGGATGAGCTTCATGCTTTTGCAGCAGATTCTATAGACACTACAGTTGTGCATACAAGAGTTCGTTCCACGTGTCAGGGATGCCGGGTAGGCACCAGTGCAAGCAGTCGTTTATACCTTCTGATGCTTTTAAACTGTAATGAGATATATGGCCCTCATCCCTTAATTCAGAAATAGCTGTTACGTCCAATAACTTAAGCTTTGTACCCTTCACAGCATCTCCGATAACCGGATCACTTGATTCCTCTTGCTGGACTTCATTTCCTTTAGTAAGTGGAATAGTATTGTCACAGCGACCTCCAGTATTCCAGTCCCCATTGGAGAAATGTCTGGGTGATATGGTACGAAAGAAAGCCTTAAGCTGTGGACGTAAAGCTATTTGATAATCAAGCCATCTGGAAATACTATGAACTGTGAAGTTTTTAGCATTTCCTATTTCTGCAAGCTTCCTGTTTACAACAGGCTTTCCATTTACATGCATCACCCATCGATTTGCATTAAGCTTTCCTCTGTTCCAGTGATGACCTGTATTCAGCACCACAACATCAAATTGATCAAGATATTTCCTCAGAAAAGCAGGAGGCTGATCCAAGTTCATGGCAGATTTTGTGGCAGGATCCGTCACATTGAAGGGCTCTATACCACAAAGACTTGCTGACCAGTAATACAAAATTGTGGTGTTTGTGTTTGGAAACCTGTAAGCCCATCCATCAGGGCGTACAGCTCCACGTGGTTTGACCAAGCCATACTTCCATCCTACATTTTCAACTTCAGGCATCTCCTCACCACCAGTAGCCATACACATGAGAGACTGGAATTGCTGTCTACCAAGTGAATCTCCAATAAAAGCAATAGTTTTGTCCTGCATTCTGAAATAAAGTTAAATTAAAGGGTTGAAGCAGTAAATGTGAAATCTGCTGAATATAATTGGTTCAGGTTTGCCTTTGAATATCTCATCTCTTTGCAATACCTCTTACTATGTTCATTTCTATCTATCTCATAGCACACCAGGGACCACAATGTTGGCTGCAGAACTGCCTCTTCTGAATATCAGATTCAGTGTGTGATGATATCCAAACTTAGCAACTAAATTCAAACTTCAGAGAGCCAACCAGAATAATGCATCACTCATATACTTCACCACCTCTCTCTACTACAACCGAGTCAAAGATTTGCACTGATTAAGAAAAAGAGATGTATAAATAAGAGATGAATACCTTCTCAAGAATTCTGAACTGTTAAACTCTGGCATCTCACAATTTTCTGGTTGCCATCGATATCCCTCATAGGAAAAGTCAGTACGTTGGGTCAGTCTGCAAGCCCACATATCTGATAACCATTGCTTACATTTAAACCCAGAGTATAGTGGTCGTCTTCTGTCTGCAATCCACCTGCCTTTAGCAAAATTGCAAGCTGAAGAAAATGAATAGGAACATGAGGGTACAATATTACTTGTTTAATCTTTCAGATGAAACGTCAAATGTAACCACTAAATTAGCCAACTCAGATATACAACAGCGAAAGATTTTGCGAGAACTTTCTCTCACCCCTCAAATCAATATATTCAAGCCAATATGAGAACTATACTTGACAAGTCTCATAGATTGTAAAACTAGGAAACATATTGGTCAAAACCAAACTGAAAGAACGTTAAAGACTCGAGCAGCAGGTTTTTTTTTAGTTATGAAATAAGTGAAATACCATTAAAAGGCACCAAGAAGATGCGAAAATTATAAAAGAGCGAAGATGTCAGCTCTGAAACACAAACGACTCAGACTTGGGAATGATTTTCAAAACTAAAAAAGGCTAGCCAAACACCCAGCTTCTAAGGAGCCTCTCGGAGTTGATACTCCATCAAAATATCTATGATTCCTTTCAGTCTAAATGCACCATAAAATGCAAGCAAGCACCATGATTCAGATGATCTTGATGGCTTTATCAACTTTCCTCGAAGCTCAGGATTCATAAGCATCTCTGACAGTATGCGGCATAGTACATTTCAGTCGACAAAGGGTTAGAAACATGTTCCAAATGTCTGTTGCAACAGGGTAACGGTGGATTGTCTCTGTGTTGGAAAGCACATGTAGCATCTGTTGGCTAGTAGAGAATTCCTTCTGCTAAGATTATTCTGGATTCATTTAGGACTAACCAGCTGACGCACATAACTTTTTATGATGCAATGGTACAAAATCAGAAGCTTCTAAAAGTCGGCTCTTTAACCATTTTCTAAATTAATAATGTGCTTTATAGCAATCCAAGGAAATGGCCAACTCTTGAAGGGAAAAGCAAAAAGTCTTTACAGTATCAATTTTGAATATAATGGAAAACAAACAGAAACGTTACCTTTTCTCCCTAAGTGGGAAGTCATTATATTTTTATCATCTGGCCTTTTAGTGGAAGGCGTGACTGTGACATTCTCAAAAAAACTATCAGATACTTCCAGCATATTTTCCTCTATTAAGCCTTCTGCTATTTGTGAATGTGAATGCGAATGCTCATCCATTATTTGTTTGCTCACTCTCAATGATACTTCAGATTCATCCACTGGAATCTCTACAATAAGAAATACGAAAAAAATGGAGATAGCAGTGAATACTTCGAAAACAATTTATGGATCACTACCTTACTGATACGATATAAGCCAGACTACATAACATCACACAATGGTGCTATAAACACTAAACAGGAGGAAAAGAGGCAAATAAAGTCATAAAGATTATAGCTTTAGAAACAGCAAAGTCAAGTCCAAGAAGATGCAAATAGTTTCTCGCAAGACTTTTTCGAAAAAAAAGACCGGTCCATGTACTGGACAATAGAGGGCTTTAAGAAGTTTGAAAAGAATTGTTCATTGGCAAAAGTTATATCTGTCGCCCTTTTTTTTAAATTCTCCTCTCCTATAACTAATTTTTGTTCTGGCATTTACTTAAGTAGAACCAACAATAGTCACTAGATTTTTTTGGATGAAGATATCCACATTGGAGTTAAGGTAAAAATCAACTCAATTCTGGCAGTATGTTGTACCAGAAGAATAGGTAATATGCTAAGTAAAAATATCTATCAAAATGATCAGATAGGCATGTAAATGCGGTCAAATCCATCATATCTATGTTGGAAAAGATGAGCAAAAGATTGTTCAGATGAAATGACAGGCTAAGAACGATAATTAATTATGGTACTAACTGCTAAGCTCAATCGCCCACTACTCCCATATAATCCATTAATAACATCATATCAATGGCATACATGAAGGAATGAAGTTTCAACATGAGCATTCCATCTAATCATCGCCCTGTACTATCATGGCATCTTATTCAAACAAAAAAATTAAATTAGAGGGAGAATGAGGATTATCAAGATACAGACTTGCACGATCAAGGTGGGAGTGGATCGTTAGTGGTCAATTAGAACAAACCACGTTATCTTATAATATTTTCTTTGATTATTTATAAAGCATAAGAAAAGGGTCAGTTACTATTCTAATATCACTAGACGACTGCATAAATACCCTCCATCAAAGCGTCCGATTTGAATAAGACATAACTATAGAGTATGGATAAAAATGCTTGATTTGATACAGAACTATAGGTGCAAGACAAGATAAAAGTTGACTGTAAAAAAATACAAGATATCTTGACTTTTAAGTTCCTATGGTCTTCATTGTTTTGGTGTAAAATCTTTTTCTTCCAAACATGCAAAAGGATTAATAGTGAAGAATACTACTTTGTCATATTATTAATGCTCACAAGTTTTCAATCAAGTACAAACCTGAGGGCTGCATTATGAACTGATCTTGTGCTGATAGTAAGCTAATAAGAAGTGGATTCTTCTCCCAACACCAAAGAAATATGGTTGTAAATAAGAGAGCAGACAGAAGGAAGGAGAGCTGTCCTCCCAAAAGTCTACCACCATTTCCGCCTTTCATTTTTCAATGCGCACTCCAAGCAAAGGATATACTTGTGAGTTGCCGCTGTTCTTCCACTACAACACAAATGAGCTTTTGTACATGTGTGAAGTGAAGAACATCTGGGACATTCAGATGACAACCATCAAGATTTTAGTCACAACATTCACAGTCTGGGCTCTTGAAACTAAATGATGGAAACTAAAGAAAAAAGAATCACATCAACTCAACTACTCAAGCAATCAAATATAAATGTACTTCATTAAATCAAAATGCTGGAAATATTCAAATTTAACTAAACTTCTATCAACTCTTTAAACCTCTAAAAACGATGACAATAAATGGGATAAGAGACCCATGCATACATTCACGAGAATCTAAGAATTAGACTTTTCAATGTAAAACATTATTTTATATCTCGCCTCTCAAGTTATTCATGAGAATTCGGCTTAACAATTCACAATGTCAAATTATGCATATCACATGTCGCATACTACATTCATTATCTTCTTGTATTGTCTCCTTGAATTTTCTGTTTCATTCTGGAAGAAACTACATGATTTTGGTTATCTGTCACAAGGCCACAAACACATGGGGTATGGGACTTCTTCAACCTTGAATGCACACTTTGGTATTAATCTTTTTATGCTACGAAACCATTTTCTGGTGAATCAACATCTCATAAGCAGAAGTATTATGAAAATAAACCTATTTGCTGGTGTATCAACTATTTTACCCAAAGAGCAATATATAATTAGGAGCAGATTAAAATATAACAGAAAAGTACAAAAAAATTTTAAAAAATGATTAAAGCTCATTTGAGAGATTCCTAACCTAAAGCTAATTTTCCCAATGACAGTGTCAAATGGCAGCATCATAGCCAAAAGAAAGCACCAATTTCTCCATAGCTTAACACAAAGAAAACAACATATCCAAATCTTGTGCTTTACTCTATTTCACAATTCTTAATTGAAAGGTATAAACTTTAATTCATTTTCAACATCTTCTACAACAAAACCAATTCAATTACCAAAAAACAACAGAATAAATATTTAAATTATCACCACGCTAGCCCCAAAATGGCAGCATTATTAACACAGTATTTCGATACCAAGTCTTTATTTCGCAATTCTCTGTCAAAAATACAAACTTTAATCCCTTTTCAGTTTCTTCTAAAACAAAATCAATTCAATCAACAATTAAATTACCACACACGAAGATCTAAATCATGAACATATAAAAAAATAATTTGAAAAAAGTTAAAAACCCCCACCTTTTATGAACAATGCTGACAGATTGTTCTCCGTTCACATTCACTCCTCTTTGATAGATCGTTGTATCTCTATGTGAAATGCAGATACGTAGCTATGGAGAATTGTAGGGTCGGGTCGGGTCGGGAAAATGGAGCTTCGATTTCAGTCGCCGACGAATCTTTTGATCGATAAAGGTGAGAGAGAAGAAATCTGGTGTGATTGAGACGATGGTAAAATCTTTTTGGTTAGCCTATAGGAAAAGGGAATTTTTAAGAAAAGAAATTATATATATAGAGAGAGATGGTAAAAAAAAATTCAATTGAGTTTATAACCTATAAGATATCTAATTTATATTTATTTTTTAAAGAATTTTTAAAAATAAAAAAATACAATATGTATTTTACCTTGTTATTTTTCTGACTTGTCGATTATATCACTTTTTTTCTTTCTTCACGTACTCTTCGCACTTTACTGATTTATATTAGTATAAAAATATCATAATGTTAATAGTGAAGTTTTTATTTTTTTTGAAAGTACATCAAGCTTGAAGAGTTCATTTGATAACATTGGGATAATAGAATTGTTGAGATACTTTGACATTTTTATAGCACAAATTGAATGCGTCTAAATTGAGTGACAAAATATACAAGTTTAGAAAATTTACTTTAATATACAGGCTTAGAAAAATTACATTAAAGATGGACCTTAAGATAATTGAAATGACTTTAACTCAATCATTAGCACAATTAAATCACTACAAATAATAAAAGAAAAGAAGACTTTAGAAAATAGAAACCAATGTCACACATAGTTGAATAATATTATCTTACACAAAACAAAAAAATGAATAACATCGTGTAATAAAAAAGTTATGCAATAAATTTGATTTAATTATGAAATATGATCAAACAGTGTAAAAAAGACTAGAAGAAGACGAAGATAACATTTGCCTCAATGCTTGCCCAATTTGTCCAATTCTTACATCGAATTAGTTAATAAAAATGACTTGTCCAAATATATATGGACTGAGACAAATAAAATCAAAATGACCTAAACAATGAGTTATACTCCAGTTCATTCAATTATCATTTTAAAAAAAATTCTTTATTTATTTTCATAATAAATTGTTTACTAATAAAATACGACTAATACCCCATATTATAGCTTTAAAATACAAAATATAGTTTAACAAATTTTTTCATCATTTTTCGGGTAGTGAAAATTGAACAATCAAAATGGATCGAGTTAATTAAATGGGCCATGAATAGGCCCAATAGCAGAAAAAGAGGGTTTATGGACTTTTTCCCACTCAATTCTTGAATTTCTCCTTCCTCCACACACAGCAGAAAAGCAAATTCCTCTTGTTCAAGCAGCAGCAGAAGTAGAAGCAGAAGCAGCAGCAATGGCGAAACGTTTGATCCCAACATTGAACAGGGTTTTGATCGAGAAAATTACAGCTCCTGCTAAAACAACTGCCGGTATTCTTCTCCCAGAGAAGTCCTCTAAGGTAAGTCACTTGTTCGAGAAATTTCTCATTTGTTGAATGTTCGATTGAATTTGATGTTAACAAATTCCAAAATCAAGTTCTCCTTCCTTTTACAAGTCTAGTAAGCCATACAAATTGTGGAACATGTATAGGGAAATAATGCCGGCATACAGATTATCTGGCACTGAAAATTGCTTCTGCATCCGCGCTTGGTTGACTTCTTCCAGTGTACTTGAGTAGTAAACCTTCTGAAGAAAGTCCCGGTACCTTCAGATCCCTAAACATTCATAAAAGTAGCAGAAATGGAGCATATCATGTTTCAAGCATCAAGTACGATGAAACAAACAAGATTGAAATCATAGGCAAAGAAATGTAAAACCTAACCTGACAAATGGCTCCAATTCTTTCCATTCCCACTTTGGCTTCTCCTGGAATAGTTTTGAAAACCGTTCAGCTGGCACTGAAGAAACACTAAAAGCATAAATCCGAGTCTCTATCCCGAGCTTTTCAGTTAAGACTTCTCCTTCTAGCACATCAAGACTTCCATTCGTCCCTTCTGGAACTTTCTTTCTCCACTCCTCCATAAACCTTTCAAGTTTCATTTTTTTCCCTCTTAGGATTACTCTAGCGAAATGCACGCAAACTGGCCTTTCTTCCAACCTCCATGTACAGCCTTCTCTAGTCTCATCATCCACCTTACTTCCATAAACTCCCAAACAGTGCCTTACTATTTCGCGAGGAAATCCATCTGCTTCCCAATCAATTAACAATGCCTCAATTCCAAATTAGTTGGGATTGCCTCTATATCACTAGTTTATGCTATACCTAGGTCCATTTCATTCTATGAATTTAGACTTTAGTAGGGCACAATGGAAGTATATGATCTATATAAGGCGAGATCAATTAGTTGGGAATGTGTTCTTATCATGCCAGTACATTTGCTTTAGGTCCTATGCTTTCTAGGAGTCTTTTAGACCATATTTGGTTTCAATAAGATTAAGGCCTCTGAATCTGAATGCACATTTGAATGGTAAAAATGTTGTCTGGATCTAAACACTGAATGATTATGATGGTTTGTTTTTCAAAATTGAAAGTGCATAATTTATTTATTTGTAAACATAATAAAATACAAATCAAATGTAAAGTAATTAAATTTTAGCAAAAAATATTTCATTTCTGGTCGTCAGTGATGGTAGAAATGGTTTGTCTTCTTGATGGAGGTAATGGTTGATGTTAATGGCTAGTAATGGTAGTTGTGATAGTTTTAATGGTGATGTTAGTAGTTGGTGGTGGCTGAAGAATGTTTGGTGGTTGATGATGTGTTGGTGGTAGTCGGCGACAACACTAGTTATGGTTGGAGGTGGTTGGTAATAGAGATTGACCTCAATAGTGGTAGTGATTGATTGTGGTAATGGCGATGGCGCTAATTATGGGGGTGGGGGCGCAGTGAATACACTTGTAATGATGGAAGTGATAGGTGTGGTGGAGTCTAACAACTAGTATTTGTTGACAATAATGGTGGTTGCTAATGGTAGTTGATAGAAGAGATGGGTGGCAATGGTGGTGGCTAGTAGTCGGCGATAGTAATGGTGGTTGAAAATGGTGACATTGGTTGTGATGATAGAGGTGGTAATTAGCGATGGCGGGTTAGTTTAGATATAATGATGCTAAAAAGCATCTGCACAAAATTACTCCTTAATGTTATTTAAGCCTCATTTGTTTTCATTAAGATTAAGACATCTGAATTAGAATGCATATCTAGATGTTAAAATGTTTATTAAGATCTGAAAATAAAGAGTTAGAAATGATTGTTTTTTAAACGTCTAAATGTATAAAATTTGTTTTTGTTTAAAAATAAATAATTCAAAATTCAAATAAAATACTATATTAGTAAAATGTTTTAAATTTTTATATAGAAATTGATCGTGGCGATGACTAATGATGGTGATTGTGTGTGTCAATTTGGAATGATGTTGACTGATGATGGTGGCTGGGGGTAGTATCTTATGATATAGTTGTTGACAGTAATGGTTAACCATGGTTGTTCGTGGCGGCTGATAATTAGTAGTGAGATGATACTGATAGCTAATGGTAGTGGTAAATAATGATGACTGTTAGCAATATTTAATGTTGACTAATGATGGTAATTATCAAAAGTGATTAGTGGATGTAATAATGATTGGTGGTGATGATTGCAAATAATGGCTAATGATGATGACAATTGAGTTTAATGATTCTTGGTAGTGGTGGTAGCATTTGGGCTGAGGATGGTGATTGTGGATAGCAGGTGATGCTCATTGACGGTGGTGATTGTTGTGGCTGAAATGGTAGTTATGTGTGGTGGGTTAAAATAAATGGAGTTGCTATTAAAGCTCATCTTTGTAGAAAGTCTTAAATATACATCTTAATGATATTAAGACTTTGTTATAGTAAGCCCAGAAGCGAGGCTCATTTTATGTGCACTTCAATGTCATCATAAAGGTACCAAGGCAAACTTTTCCTTGCCAATGAGCCTCTTGTAAAGAAGTGACACTAAACAATCCGTGATCTTGCTCGGTAAGGTATTGAGATTATTCACGAGGCTTCCAAATGGAGCCTAGAACTAGCTGCTGCTTGTGAGGTATGGAAAGAGATCGTATTTAATTTTGCATAATGACTGGCTCCTTGATGAACGACTAGGTCAGTTCTACAGGATAGTCAATATTCCATTTGGGCATGCAGCGGTGGTCTCCTTCACAGTTTGTAGGACCAGCCTCCATGAATCATCATGCACCACCAACCTACTAGAATGGGAAGTAAGATGAGCGGATGTCAAAGGATCTGGATAAAGTCCAATTAAAGGGTAGACTTAGGTTACACTCGCACAATAATATTTGAAAAGAGAGTAGCGAATAGACCAAGCATGATTGTGACGTGAACCATGGTTGAAAGTAGGCTCTTCTGAAAGAGAAAGATGAGGGAAACTGCATGTCAGACAATGAGGTAGTGAGCATAGATAGGACAAGACGATCTTACAAGAATAAGAAAGTTTGCTCTAACGATTGAGAAGCCAACTAAATGACTCCTAGTTTATATAAATCTAACAAGCCAACCTATTCTAAGATAGACGAATCCTAGCGTTTGAGCCTTGGCATGGAAGTTATGCATGAACGTAATGCTCATAACTTCCCTCCAGACCTAGTTGCTATCGAAGCTCTATCTACAAATGGATAAGATCCCAGCCTGGTCTATAGGAGGTTTTGAGAAGAATAGAGCTATAACCATTTTTTTTTCTATCATTACGGGGCTATTGTTGCTTCTTTTTTTTTCCCTATATTATTTCCTTGTATTTTACTGGTATAGACTCTTGTTTACAATATAGAAAAAGAAAGAGAGGGTATTTGCCTACATTTATTCATGATTGAGTATTCAATTTTGATTTTCTATTTATTCAAAATTGTAGAAATATAACTTTTTCCTCTTTTGATATTTCATTTTAGCGTAATCTTTTTTTCTATTTCTTTGGTCATATATTTGTCTTGAACTAAACATATATATTTGTATTTGTTTCTCGTTTTGCGCCTTTTTCATTAAAGCCCACGCCTTATTTGCGCTTTGCATTTAAAGCCCTGATGACTTATTGTTTTTGTGCTTTTCGCCTTGATAACGCTGAATCATATAAACTCATCAAGTGGTTGTAAAACTAAAAAACAAACACACTTAATGATTAAGGTTCAAACCTTGAAAGCAAACAGATTTAATGACTAAGATCTGAATGATTAAGATTGAAATCTTTGTTAAGTGCAAACAAATGAGGCCTAAGACTTTGTTCACCATCTCAGTGATTAATACCTATTCAGACCATAAGTACTTAAATCTTGATGCACATAATGGTCTGAAGTCTGAACTATTTAGATTCAGATCTTCATTAAGTGCAACAAATGAGGTCCTATTAGCACCAAAAGAAAGTTATAGAAAACTTCTTGTACTTTTTATTTTTATTTTGTAAAATATCAGTCTGGATAAGCTCAAGAGCTACCTATTCATATAGCCAATCCTGCTTGTAGCTCTATTTCAAAGATTGCATAGTTTAATTGCTGAATTTGTTGTAATTATTACTAATTTGGGACTTTTCAAGCTTTATTATCATTAGTTTTGGTGATTATTAGGTTTTGGGTTGCAGAGCACTTCATTCATGGGTTTCCAATACTCTTAGAGGTATTGGGCAACAAATTCATCATCAAAGCACTGCTGTAGCAGAGGTCTGTATATCGTTTTTATTTCATAAGTCAACAGTAATCATATTACTTCCTATGTCTTTGCTAATATCATATGTCAAATGTCATTCTTTTTAGTGGCTTCCTCACTGGTGGATCTTATGGTTTATATTTCGTGTAACATGTTGTGATCAAATATTTCAAGAAGAGACACCACAACACCTACTCAGTGCTGTTATTTACTATTCCTTCTGTACACTTTTACTTGATCGCTATACCAAAAATAGATTTTAACTTTTCCATGTCATTTGTAACATCAAGAAATGATTTTTTTTTTTCTTTCATGTTTTACCCTTAGCATTAATTACTTATTCCCTAAATCATTTTTCAAGACCTTATACTAAACATCAATTAATAAGGGTAATAATGTAAAATTGCCTTGTCAATTATTGTTTTCTTAATGAGTGTGCCAGTTCCAAATGTGACAAGTAAACTTGAATGGAGGGAATACTAAACTGATCTTTTACAGATTAAAACAAGTATTTCATCGAGAAAAGGTGATCATACGGTCTTGGCCATTATAGAAGTAGTAACAGTTGCTTCTCCATATTCTAATCAAGATTATATGGGAAGGAAGGGCCTTTCTCTTTATTCCTCTTCAGTTGTCTTGGTCTAGATAGGCAAATCAAATTCAAAACACTTAAAGCTTCTAGCTAGTAGAGGAATTTTGTTGAGATAGAGAATGACTGTCACTATCATTTTTGTTGAGCTGCCATTTTAAGGTCTTTCTGAGTGGTTTGAGTTTCTCTCCGATACAAATCATCAAGTCTTCTATTTTCCTATCTCATTCGTTATCAGGTTTTCTTTCTTATATCCCCTCGCTTTATATAATTGCAGAAGGGTGATATTTTCACGTTGTTCCGCGTTTTCTTTTTCTCAGGTGCAAGTGGACCCATTTTCCCTTGTTGCAGATGAATTATCCCTT